>PVIY010002550.1:0-70765 GCA_004026745.1 Myrmecophaga tridactyla
ATGAAAGGGAGGTAAGGGGTATTGGACGTATGAAATTTTTTCTGTTTTCTTTTTATTTCTTTTTTGGAATTGATACAAATGTCCTAAGAAATTATCATGATGATGAATATACAACTGTGATGATATTGTGAGTTATTGATTACATATCAAGAATGGAATGATCATATGGTAAGAATGTTTGTGTTTGTATGTTGTTATGTTTAATAATAAATAAAATCTTGAACAGGGAATAAAAAAGTATTTGCAAAGTCCTCTTGGAGGAATGGTGAGAAAGGGGGAAAATTCAACTTCCCCAAGTGGAGAATTCTTGATATTCTCACAAGCAGTGGGGACAAACAAAGCAATAGGCTGAGTCCCCATTCTTGGGGGTTGTTCATATGAAACTTAACCCCGCAAAGGATGGGCTTAGCCTACTTAAAATTAGGCCTAAGAGTAACCCCCAAGAGAACCTCTTTTGTAGCTCAGATGTGGCCTCTCTCTCTCTCAGCCAACACAATAAGCAAACTCACTGCTCTCCCCTTCTCTACGTGAGACATGACTCCCAGGGTGTGGACCTTCCTGGCAATGTGGGACAGAAATCCAAGAATGAGCTGGGACTCAGCACCAAGGGATTGAGAAAACCTTCTCCACTGAAAGGGGGAAGAGCAAAATGAGACAAAATAAAGTGTCAATGGCTGAGAGATTCCAAACAGAGTCAAAAGGTTATCCTTATGCATTAAATAGATATCACCTTTTTAGTTAAGGCATAACAGAGAGGGTGGAGGGAACTGCCTGAAAATGTAGAGCTGTGTTCCAGTAGCCATGTTTCTTGAAGATGATTGCATAACGATATAGCTTTCGCAGTGTGACTGTGTGATTGTGAAAACCTTGTGTCTGATGCTTCTTTTATCTACCTTATGGACAAATGAGTAAAACATATAGATTAAAAATAAATAAATAATAAATAACAAAAAAAAATTGATGTCAATGATTGGATTTCCACATTTGGACATTGAGAAGAGCATAGCCCATGGGCCTTAAAGTTTTGAAATCTCTTACCCCTTTGATTATTAAGACAATTATTTTCAGTGGGATCAGACTGATACTCTGTAAACAGGCATTAGTGAGGGAAAATGGGAACTATTTGGACCTCTGTATGACCCAGAGAACTACAATGTAGAGGACCCTCTCATCCTCTCACAAATATTGTTATTACTTAGGTGAAGTACTTTTCACTTTAAGATCATAAACAAAGCAAACACATCTGTTCATACCCTTCAGATATTTAATCATTGAGCCAAAAAATGTCCATCAGTGATCCATTAGAGGCAAACACAGAAGCACATTCATTTAGCTTAGAAAACTCCCACATCAAAGACTTCACTTTCTCCTAACCCCAAAACAGACAGCATTTTCCCCAACTGATTTATAACCCAGTCACCAAATATCCAATTATTTTCCCAATCCCCTCAATTTTCCTCACAGAAAACTCATGACCACATTCTCCCCTACTTTGCATAAATGATTTACCATGCTTGTACATTGAACAGTCTTCATCATGAAATTCCTGGATCTCCCCAAAGGGGGTTCATCCTTGTAATAAATACATTTCCTTCTTATTCCGTGTCTTTCTAGCATTCACTTCCATTTTATGTCATTGTGGTTATCCTAAATTGAGTATTTTTAGCACACCAAGGGTTGTGGTTCACTGAATGACACTGTACAACAATTAAAAACCTAGTCGTTCATTCCTATCAAGCCCACTCATTGCATATAAAGGGCAAATTATGAATTAAGGCACATCCATACTGAGTACAGATATAGACCCCTCACATGTAATTTCTCTGGCTTGCTTATATGAATAGTGGATGAAGGCCTTTCACTTACATTAGATATATACTGTGAATTCTTTCCTATGGTATATCATCAGACCAACCACTAACTACTAGGGACATCGCTACAAAGATGACATTCATATGGATTGTTTCCTATATAAACTTTCTTGTAGTAACTGAATTAGTACTGATGACAAAAGATGATACCACATTGACTACAAATATAGTGAATTTAGTGTTTCTTCAGTGTGCACGTTCTCTGGTGTGTTTAAAGGTTAAAGCTATGGCTGAAAAGTCTTCCATAGTGAGTTCTATCATTCCATCTAAGGTGAGAATACTGAGGGTGTCCCCAGACTGATTACAGTCATAAGCTTCTCTCAAGTTTGAACAATTTCATGTTATCTAAGCTTATAAAAGTTTTGTTCCCATGTAGATATTTTTTTGTCCACTGTATATCTCATGTTGCCTGAGTGCAGAACTATAATCAAAAGTTTCCCACACAGATGAAATTCAAGGTGTTTCTCTTGATTCTTGGTTCTGTCATGTTTTCTGAGATTAGAATGACTGAAGGCCTTCCCACATGTATGGCACTCATAGGTTTTCTCTCCAGATGTGTGCTCTCTCATGTTGTCTAAGATTATATTGAGTGAAGGATTTCCCACATGAGGTGGCATTCATACAAATTCTCTCCAGTGTGACTTCTCTCATGTTGTTGAAGATGAGCATATTGGCTGTATGTTTCCCACATTAATGACATTTATAGGCATTTGCAATCAGCTAAGGGGAGAGTCTTCTGCAAGGGTCAGATGCTTAATCTAATCACCAGAAGGCATTTAATCACTCTTCCTGTTTCAACCAGCCAGACTTAATACTCACAACTGGGTGAGTCACATCTCCATGGAGACAACGAAGTTTCCAACTTACAATACTGAACAGGGATAAAAAGAAAGGGTTGCTGCCACAAGATTGATTAGGATTTAAACATGGCTTTTCTAGGGTACATTAATATTTCAAACTACTCAGAGCTTTATAAGCAAAAGAGTTCTAGGTCAAGTGAACAGAAGTCTAACTTGAATTAAAAAACATACAGTCACAGTCCCTTAATCAATTTCCAGACTTGAGACAGTTTACAGACACGGAGCCCCTTGAATGAGGGGGAGGTTGAGTCCTTTTGGAGGAGGACCCTGTTAAACTGCCACAAATCTATACAGTTACTATTCCTCCAAGCCTTCCCCAAGGAGACCTATGGCCTTTTACAGAGTAACTGTGCACTGGGGAAAAGGAAATGATCAGATGTTTAGGGGAATACTTGACATTGATTCAGAAGTGACATTAATTTCAGGAGACCCAAAACATGACTCTGTTCCACCAGTCAAAGTAGGGGCTTCTGAAGCGCAGGTGATTGATGGAGTTTTAGCTCAAATCCACCTTACAGTGGGTCCAGTGGGTCCCTGGACCCATTCTGTAGGTATTTCCCTAGATCCATAATGCATAATTGGAATAGACTTACTGAGCAACTGGCAGAATCCCCACATTGGGTGTCTGACTCATGGAGTGAAGGTTATTATGGTAGGGAAGGGCAAGCAGAAGCCACTAGAACTGCTCCTTCTAGCAAAATAGTAAATCAGAAGCAATACCGGATTCCTGGAGGGATTGCAGAGATGAGTGCCACTCTTAAGGACTTGAAGGATACAGGGGTGATGATTCCCACCACATTCCCATTCAACTCTCCTATTTGGCCTGTGCAGAAAACAGATGGGTCTTGGGGGATCACAGTGGATCATCATAAGCTCAACCAGGTGGTGACTCCAATTGCAGCTTCTGTTTTGGATGTATTATCAAGCATTGGAAGCTTGAGCAAATCAGTACATCAATTGGTACTTGGTATGCAGCTATTGATCTGGCAAATGTTTTCTTCTCAGTAGCTGTTAGTAAGGACCAACAGAATCAGTTTGCTTTCAGCTGGTAAGGCCAGCAATACATTTTCATTGTCCTACCTCGGGGGTATAACAACTCTCCAACCCCATATCAAAATTTTGTCCACAGGGGTCTTGATCATTTCTCCTTCCCATAAGACATCACACAGGTCCATTATATTGCTGATATCATGCTGATTGGACCTGGTGAGCAAAGAAGTCTGGGGAAGAGGTATGTGGATAGTCCTGAGTGGACTAAAACCACTTAGACTTATTGGTAAGGCATTTGCATGTCATAGCATGGGAGATAAATCTAACCAAAATATAGGTGCCTTTCACCTCAGTGAAATATCTAGATCTCCAGTGGTGTGGGGACCTGCTGAGATACCCCCTCTAAGTTGACCTATAAGTTGCTGCAACTGGCCCCTCCTATAACCAAAAAAGAGGCACAATGCCTAGTTGGTCTCTTTGGATTTTGGTGACAACATATTCCTCATTTGGGTGTGCTACTCCAACCCATTTATTGAGTGGCCAGAAAAGCAGCTAATTTTGAGTAGAGACCTAAAAAGAGGAGGTGCTGCAACAGGTCCAGGCTCTTCAGCAAGCTGTTCTGCCACTTGTAACATATGATCCAGCAGATTCAATGATGCTGGAAGTGTCAGTGGCAAATAGAGATGCTGTCAGGAGCCTTTGGCAGGCCCATGTAGAAGAATCACAATGCAGACCCTTAGGAATTTGGAACAAGGCCTTAGTATCTGCTGCAGATAACTACTCTCCTCTTGGGAAATAGTTTTGGCCTGTTTTTCAGCCATAGTAGAGACTCAATGCTTAACCATGGGCCACCAAGTTACAATGAGACCTGAGTTGTCTATCTTGAGGTGGGTGTTGTCTGACCCACCAACCCATAAAGTTGAGCATGCACTACAGCACTCCATCATAAAATAGAAATAGTATATACAAGATAGGGCCAGAGCAGGTCCTGAAGGCACACATAAGTTACGTGAGGAAGCGGCCCAAATGCCCATGATCTGCATACCTGCCACATTACCTTCTCTTTCCCAGACCAGAGCTATGGACTCTTGGGTAGTTCTTACCAGGGAATTGACTGAGGAAGAGAAAACATGGGCTTGGTTTACCAAGCCCAAAACATTACACATCAGATAAAAATGAACAGCTGCAGCACTACAATCCCTTTCTGGTGATCCCTGAAGGACATGGTGAGGGAAAATCATCCCAGTGAGCAGAACTTTGAGCAGTGTACCTGGCTGTTCATTTTGCTTGGAAGGAGAACTGACCAGATGTGTTTTTGTAAGCTGATTCATGGGTTGTTGCTAATGGTTTGGATGACCAGAGAGTTAGAAAGAGCATGATTGGAAAATTGGTGATAAAGAAGTCTGGGGAAGAAGTATGTGGATAGTCCTTTCTGAGTGTGCTAAAACCATGAAAATATTTGTGTACCATGTGAATACACACCAGAGGGTAACTTCAGCAGAGGAAGGTTTTAATAATCAATTGGATAAGATGGCCCATTCTGTTGATACCACTCAGCATCTTTCCTCAGCAACTCCTGTCTTTGCCAAATGGTCTCATAAACAAAGTGGTCATGATGTTAGGGATGGAGGCTATGCAAGGCTCAGTGACATAGACTTCCACTAATCAAGGCTGACCTGGCTACAGGCACTGCTGAGTGCCCAATCTGCCTGCAGCATAGACCCACATTGAGATTTCAATATGGCACCATTCCCTGAGGTGATCAGCTGGCTACACAGTGGCAGGTTGATTATATTGGACCACATCTATCATGGAAAGGGCAGCAATTTGTTCTAAATGGAATAAACACATACCCTGGATATGGATATGCTTTCTCTGCATGCAATGTTTCTGACAAAACTACTTTCCATGGACTTAGAGAATACCTTATTCTTCATCATGGCATTCCATTCTGCATTGCTTCTAATCAAGGAACCCAATTTACAGCAAATGAAGTGTGGGAATGGGCACATGCTTATGGAATTCTCTGGTCTTACTATGTTCCCCATCATCCAGAAGTACCTGGATTGATAGAATGGTGGAATCGTCTTTTGAAAACTGAATTACTATGCCAACTAGGTGGCAATGCATTGCAGGGTTGGGGTGATGTTCTCTGGGAGGCTGTGTATGCTCTGAGTTAGCATCCACAGTATGGTGCTGTTTCTCCTATAGTCAGGATCCAAGGCTCTAGGAAACAAGGGGTGGAAATGGGAGTGACACCACTCACTATTACTCCTGTGATTCACTAGGAAAATTTTTGCTTCTTGTCCCTGAGAACTTGAGCTCTGCTGTTCTGCAGGTTTTATTTCTAGAAGGGGGAGTGCTTCAACCAGGAGAAAAAACTGGAATCTGAGACTGCCACCTGTGTCACGTTGGGCTACTCATGTCTCTAGATCAACAAGCCAAGAAGGGGATTACCTTATTGGCTTGGGTGATTGACCCCCACTATCAGGGAAATAGGAGTGCAACTACACAATGGAGGTAAAGAAGAGTTTTCCTGGAATATAGGAGATTCCCTAGGGCATCTCTTAGTACTACCATGCCCTGTGATTAAAACCAATGGAAAACCGCAACAACCCAATCCAGGCAGGATAACCAATGGCTTTAAAACTTCAAGAATGAGGGTTTGGCTCACCCCACTAGGCAAAGAACCAAGAGCAGCTGAATTGCTTTCTGAGGGTGAGGGGAACATGGAATGGGTAATGGAAGAAGGTAGTGATAAATATGAACTATGATCACGTGATCAGTTATGAAAATGAGGACTGTAATGCTATCAATATTTCTTCCATGCTTTGTAATTAGTATCCATGTATTTATATATCAATCAAATATGTTTGTTTTGCTCTTTATTTTATCCCCTTTATCTTATGACATAAGATGGTGTGTTCATGTTATGGTATCTAAGTAGTAAGATATCAAATTATGAGAGTGAATATAGTCTAAGAACTCTCCTAGTCTGGAGAGATTTATATATTTTGGGTTGTATGCAGGATAGTTGAGTATTGTTAGATGAGGAAAAAGGGCATCTGTAATAGTTTTCTATTTAGAGATTAAGTATGTTTAAGATAATTTGTATAGCTGCCAAGTTGACAAGGGGTAGACTGTCATGGTCAAGTTCATGTGTCAACTTGGCCAGGTAGTGGTGCCCTGTTGTGTGGTCAGGCAAGTGATGGCCTGACTGTTGTTACGGCATTTCCTGGACTTAAATTATGTCAACATTAGTGGTATCCACATCTGATTGCATTTGCAATGAGCTAAGGGGAGTGTGTTCTGCAATGAATGATGCTTAATGTAATCACTGGAAGGCCCTTAAGGAGGATTTAGAAGAGATAATCACTCTTCCTGCTTCAGCCAGCCAGACTCTTCTGAAAGAGTTCACTGAGGACCTTCATTGGAGCTACCAACTCATGGCATGCCCTACAGATCTTGGATTCTTACATCCCCATGGCTGCCCAGTCAGCCTCTCCTGAGAGTTCATTGAGGACATTCAATGGAGCTGCCAACTCATGGCCTGCCCTGAAGACCTTGGATTCTACATCCCCATAGTTATGTAAGAGACTTTTATAAATTTTACATTTACAGGTATCTTCTGCTGATTCTGATTCTCTAGAGAACCCTAGCTAATACAACTAGGTACAGGGAGTGCCTCTCAAGAAACAGAATCTTAAAAATGGGTTTTTATGAGTGGTTTTCTACTCTGACTAGATTCAAAGGCACTAATGATCCTATTTCCTGTAATCAGAACAACACTGCTAATCCATGGGGTGAGCTGTAAAAAAGATAGTAAAAATAATTACCATTTTATTCTGTTAAATATTTGCTTATACGAAGCCAGGCTCTGGGTGATAATGTTTTTGACACCTTTAGAGTTTGTGGAATTAAGAGGTACAGAGATGTTGGCTGGTTGTTGTTAGATATGCTATATACATTGAAGAGGGAAAGGGATGAGTGAGGGAAAGGGATGAGCTGAAGGCTTCAAATGAGAAACTTATGCACCATATGACAGATGTAAAAGTTCCTACGGGTGCCCTGAAGGAAAATCTTATTTCCTGTAGCTACATACTTGAGGTCTCTAAAAATCAAACTCAGAGTCTCACTGTTAGTGTAACAACTTTACAACATAAACTGAAACTCAGCCTTGCATGGTATCTGCTGTTAAACTGAGGGCATTGATTGGAAAGGAGTGGGGCCCTGAAAAATGGGATGGTGATATATATATTGATAATGATGGGTGTGGAGAAGTTAAAATCCTAGATCATGCTGAGTATTTTTAGATAACCCTGTAATAGACAGCCCTGAGGAGTTGGCCACCCAACCTCCATCTGAAGCGATTAATCCTGGATTGACTAATCTAGTTCCACCAGATGAAACTGCACATGAATGCTCGGAAGCAATTGACTTGGAAAAGATATTTCTAATTCTTTTCATGACCCACAACTGCCACCCCTCATTTCTTCCAGACCCATAACTAGACTAAAGTCACAACAGGCTCCAAAAGGTGAGGTACAAAGTGCCACCCATGAGGAGGTTCACTATACTCCAAAAGAGCTGCAGGAATTTTACAATTTATATAGACAGAAATCAGGGGAATATGTGTGGTAATGGATTTTAAGGGTGTGGGATAAGGGTGGGAAGAATATAAAAGCTGGATAAGGCTGAGTTTATGGACATGGGCCCATTAAGCAGAGATTCTGCATTGAATGTTATAGCTCAAGAGGTTAGAAAAGGCATTAACAGTTTGTTTGGTTGGCTGAAACATGGATCAAAAAGTGGCTGACATTACCTGAGGTTGAAATGCCAGAACTGCCCTTATAATATTGATGAGGGGATCCCATGGCTTAGAGAGATTGGAATGTTAGAGTGGATTTATCAGAGAAAGTCTGCTCATACACCCCAGGAATATGCAGAGAATGCACCTTTTACCAGACTGTGGAAATAAATTAGTGAGACTAGCTCCAACATCCCTGAAGAGCTCTGTAGTTGCCCTTCTCTGTAGGTCAGATATTACTGTGGGAACTGCTGTCACTGAGATGGAATCCTTAAACCCAATGCAGATGATCAGATCCTAAGTTGGCAGAAGCCAGGTAATTCAAAGTTAATTCAAAGATAATTAACTTTGAACTTAATTATCAAAGACAAGGTGGATGTGGCTATCATAATGGATAGGAGACTCAAAGCAGTGGCAAAATAATCTGACTCATAGAGACTTGTGGTATTGGCTAGGGGTACCTAGAAGTACAATAAATGGGCAGTCTACTAAATTTTAGTTTGAGCTTGTTCTAGCTGCTAGCTGGCAGAATGTAATGTAACAGAAACAAATGGCTTTTTTAAAGGGGAATTTAATAAGTTGCAAGTTTACAGTTCCAAGGCTGCAGAAATGGCCCAATTAAAGCAAGGAGATAGAAATGTCAGATCTAAGACATCCAGGGAAAGATAGCTTGGTTCAAGAAGTCTGATAAAAGTTCAGGGTTTCTCTCTCATCTGGAAAGGCACATGATGAACCTGGCAATGTCTATAGTGTGCACTCCAGGCTTCTTGTTTCGTTAAGCTCATGGGTGTTTTCCTTTTTCATATACAGAGGTGCTGGCTGGTGAATTCTGTGGTTCCCATCATTCTGTCATCATTCTCTGCTCTTTCAGAATCTCAACCTTTTCCAAAATGCTTCCTCTTTTAAAGGATTCCAGTAATAGAAACAAGACCCACCTGGATAGGTAGAGACATATCTCCCTCTAATGAAAGGTAAATACTCACAATTGGGTGAGTCACATCTCTATGAAGACAACCCAACAAGTTTCCAACATACATTATTAAATAAGGATTAAAAGAAATGGTTGTTCCCACAAGATTGATTAGGATTTAAACATGGCTTTTCTAGGGTACATAAATCCTTTCAAACTGGCATAGAGCTTTATAAGAAAAGAGTCCTTTGCAAGGGAACAGAAGTCTAACTTGGATTAAAAAAAACAGACAGTCACAGTCCCTTAACTTCCAGACTTGAGACAGTTTACAGATAAAGAGCCCCTTGGATGAGGGGGAGGCTGGGTCCCTTGGGGGAGGTCCTTGTTACACTGCTGCAAATTTATAGTGTTACTATTCCTCCAAACCTTCCCCCAAGGAGACCTGCAGCCTTTTACCAGGATAATTGTGCATTGGGAAAAAGGAAATAATTAGATATTTAGGGGATTATTAGACACTGCTTGAGAAGTGACATTAATTCCAGGGGACCCAAAACATCATTCCAGGCCACCATTCAGAGTGGGGGCTTCTGAATGTCAGGTGATTGATGGCATTTTTAGCTCAGGTCCATCTCACAGGGGGTTCAGTGGGTCCCTGAACCCATTCTGCAGGTACTTCCCCAGATCCAGAATGCATAATTGGAATAGACTTACTGAGCAACTGGCAGAATCCCCACATTGGGTGTCTGACTCATGGAGTGACTCATGGTAGGGAAGGGCAAATGGAAGCCACTAGAACTGCTCCTTCTAGCAAAATAGTAAATCAGAAGCAATACTAGATTCCTGGAGGGACTACAGAGATGAATGAAACTTTTACGGACCTGAAGGATGCAGGAGTGGTGATTTCCACCACATTCCCATTCAACTCTCCTATTTGGCCTGTGCAGAAAAAAGATGGGTCTTGGAGGATCACAGTGGATTATCATAAACTCCAGCAGGTGGTGACTCCAATTGCAGCTTCTGTTCTGGATGTGGTATCACTGCTTAAGCAAATCAATACATCAATTGGTACCTCGTATGTAGCTATTGATCAGATAAATGCTTTTCTCTCACAGTTGTTAGTAAGGACCAAAAGAAACAGTTTGCTTTCAGTTGGTAAGGTCAGCAATACATTTTCACTGTCCTACCTCAGGAGTATATCAACTCTCCACCAAATTATCATAATTCATTGCAGCTCCCATCCTGAGGCCTGCTGTACAGATCTTGGACTCTTAACATCTCCATACTTGCCTAGCCAGCCTCTCCTGAGAGTTCTTTGAGGACCTTCATTGGACCTGCCAGCTCATGGCCTGCCCAACAGACTTTGGATGCTACATCCCCATGGTTACATGAGACACTTTTATACATTTTATATTTACAGATATCTCCTGCTGATTTTGTTTCTCTAGAGAAACCAAGAGAATACAATAGGGTTTCTCTCCAGTGTGAGTTCTCCCATGTTGTCTGAGGGTAGAGCAAAGACTGAAGGCTCTCCCACATGTATGGCATTCATTGGGTTCCTCTCCACAGTGTTCTCTCATGTTCTCCAAGATGAGAACATCAACTGAGGGCTTTCCCACATATATGACATTCATAGGGCTTCTCTCCAGTGTGAATTCTCATAAGTTCTCTGAGAACAGAGGAATAAAAGAAGGCTTTCTCACGTGTGGCATTCATTTGGCTTCACTCTAGTGCATGTTTTCTCATGGTGTATAAAATTAGATCATCAAATGAAGGTTTTCCCATTTGCATGGCGTTTATAGGGTTTCTCTCCAGTGTGTGTTCTCCCATGTTGTCTAAGATTAGAAGATTGACTGAAGGCTTTCCCACATGTACGGCATTCATAAGGTTTCTCTCCAGAGTGAGTTCTCTCATGAAGTCCAAGATTAGACCATCTACTGAAGGCTTTCCCACATGTATCTCATTCATAGCGTTTCTCTCCCATGTGAGTTCTCTTATGTTTTCTGAGGGTAGAACGAAAACTGAAGGCCTTCCCACATGTATGGCATTCATAGGGTTTCTCTCCAGTGTGTCTTTTCTCATGGTGTCTAAGATAAGAACGTTCACTGAAGGCTTTTCCACATGTATGGCATTCATAGGGTTTCTCTTCAGTGTGAGTTCTCTCATGATGTCTAAGATTAGAACATCCTCTGAAGGCTTTCCCACATGTGTGGCATTCGTAGGGTTTCTCTCCCGTGTGAGTTCTCTCATGTTTTCTGAGGGAAGAACAAAGACTGAAGGCTTTCCCACATATATGGCATTCATAGGGTTTCTCTCCACTGTGTATTCTTTCATGGTGTCTAAGATGAGAATGCTGACTGAAGGCTTTCCCACATGTATGGCATTCATAGGGTTTCTCTCCAGTGTGACTTCTCTCATGTTTTCTGAGGGTAGAATAAAGTCTGAAGGCTTTGCCACATGCATGGCATTCATAAGGTTTCTCTCCAGTGTGACTTCTTTCATGTTGTTTAAGTTGACAATTTTGAATAAAGGCTTTCCCACATGCATGGCATTCATAGGGTTTCTCTCCAGTGTGAGTTCTCTCATGTTTCTGAACCGTTGAATATTGAGTGAAGGCTTTCCCACATTGATAACATTCATAGGGTTTTTCTCCTGTGTGAGTTCTCTCATGTTGTCTGAGGGTAGAACAAAGACTGAAGGCTTTCCCACATGTATGGCACTCATAGGGTTTCTCTCCAGTGTGACTTCTCTCATGTTGTTTAAGTTGAGAATTTTGTCTGAAGGCTTTCCCACATGTATAGCATTTATAGGGTTTCTCTCCAGTGTGACTTCTCTCATGTTCTTTAAGTTGAATATTTTGACTGAAGTCTTTCTCACATGTATGGCATTCATAGTTTTTCTCTCCAATGTGAGTTCTCTCATGTTTTCTGAGAGTAGGACAAAGACTGAAGCCTTTCCCACATGAATTGCATTCATAGAGTTTCTCTCCAGTGTGAGTCTTCTCATGTTTTCTAAGGGTAGAACAAAGACTGTAGGCTTTCCCACATGTATGGCATTCATAGGGTTTCTTTCCTGTATGTATTCTCTCATGGTATCTAAGTTGAGAACTTTGACTGAAGTCTTTCCCACATGCATGGCATTTAAAGGGTTTCTCTCCACCGTGAGTTTCCTCATGTTGTCTGAGGGTAGAACAAAGACTGAAGGCTTTTCCACATGTATGGCATTTAGAGGGTTTCTCTCCAGGATGAGTTCTCTCATGTAGTCTAAAATGGGAAACTCTATTGAATGCTTTCCTACATAAAAGGCATTCGTATTGTTTATCTATACTTTGCATTCCACTATAATGTCTCTGTTCAGAGCTTGTAATAGAGGCTTTTGTACTGTGATGGCATTCATAGGATTTCCTTCTAGTATGAATCTGATTATGTGGCATAAAAGATGACTGGTTCCTGAGGACTTTTCCAAGTGTGCTTAAATATGGTTTCTTTCTCATAGGAATTAAGGGATGTTGAGTTGATGTGGATTTCAGTGTGGCATCTTCTTGCAAATAATTACACTGAAAGGAACTCTTTCGAGTGTGAGATATCTGCTTTGGGGAGATGGATGAGACTGTCAGACATTTGTCCATATACATACACTTACTCCCTTACCTACAAAGAAATATTCAACTAGTTTTTCAGTTAAAGGCCGTAATTGAAATCTTTCCCATTTTAATTTCATATACATATTATTCATTTTCATGCATGTAGAGTTTCTCTAATATACCACCCCTACTGCAGAGCTAGTTGATCAGTTTTGAACTTCAAAATGTTTCAAAGTTATGTATGTGAACCACATTTATGTAATCATCTTTTTTAAGCTTTTTTTTTTTTTTTTGCAAGGGCAGGCACTGGAAATCGAACCTGGGTCTCTGGCATGGCAGGTAAAAACTCTGCCACTAAGCCACCATTGCCCACCTTGTAATCACCTTTTATAAGAACTCACATTTTGTGTTCAGTTTTATTTTTCCCTTAAGTCAAATGATTATAGGTTTTGTTGGATTAGCTTTTAACGCCAACATTAATTATAGCTAGGTGATTGTACTGAATTCCTTATTTATTCAATCCCGAGATATTTATTTGGAAAACTAGGGTCCACACCAATGAAGCTTACCAATGACATGATGTCAGAATTGTCTTTCTTGTAGGTAAGTTGCATGAACATCATTTCTTGGCTTTTATAGGGAATTTTCCTACCTATAATTATTTGGGGGAAAAAACATAATAAATTGTTAGAGTATTATTATGGTAATAGAAAGCTTGAAAGTCCAAAATATTTGTCCATATGCTTCAAACATTGACATTTGGCTGAGAAAGAATATCAAATTAAGGAATATTCTAGGCAGAAGGAAACATGATAGGACATTAAAAATCAGAAATTTTCAGGATTGAAATATGACAAAACTAAAAAGAAGCTGGGATTAGTGAGAGGTAAAAAGAGGGAAAATCTTCCAGGAGTAAGACCAGGAAAAGACTCCCATGAAAGCTTAATTCTAAAGTACATGAATATCCTTTTTCCAAAGCCAACGACACCTGAATAGAGCTTGATAAGTTTATATAATAATGACCATATATGAAGAAAATTTCACAAATATCCTAACCTACATTTCAGAAGCCATAACACATATAAGGAAACCTGAAATTGATATTTCAAAGGACATACTCACTTATTGATGAGGCCCCTCCACTACTGATGTGTGGGTTCCTAGAACTCACCTAGACCCTGCTTTTGGAGAAATTCCATTCCTTCTCTCCACACTATTTCTCCTTGTGCCAACTGAGAAAATACATCTGATTTGTATACCAGACATCCTGTTTGTAGGGAAAAAGATACCAGGAATTTGAGTTAAGTGTTAACGATGCATTATCCAGTCCGTGACACACTACCAAAGAAAAAGGTAAACATAGAAAGACAGGACAGCAAAAACATTTTGAATACAGAGTACTGACAGTATTTTACCAACAAGCTGTAAATCTTGACCATGTTTCACATCGCAGTGGGGACTTCTGTTTGTTAATGCGCACACACACAACTTTAAAGACTGCAGAAACCTCCATATTCTAAATGTGGAGAAATTCTATGTTCCCACAATTGATTATTTAAAAATAATCCAATAAGAATAAACTGTTCTTAAACAAGCTAAATTTCACATGGGAAATGATAAATGTAGTGTTTTTATCATTGTATAACTACTTTGAAATGTATAGTGCCTTATTTAGCTTTAAAAATTATACAGTAACTTCCCAGCATTGCTCTGAGTGTTGAAGACTGAGATTCAAGAAAGACATTAAGTTGTGGTCAAGAAGTTTAAATTCTATGGAGTGAACTAGATGTAGGTTAAATTGAAACATTGCATTGAGGTGGCTGAATGTAAATATAATATAAAGAATATAAAAAGGTTATATACAACAATTTGGAGAAGCTGACCTAGGTACTTGAAATAAAGAAATAGAAGATGATATATGATAGATGTGATAAACAAGTAGATAGCAGACAGATTAGGTAGATGACTGAAACAGACTGGCGATAAATTTTTCAGAGACTCACCAACTGAAACCAGATGATTGATAGTCTCCAGCATCACTTCCTTGAACATCTTTCTTTGGGATGGTTCTAGCAATGCCCACTCTTCATGAGTAAAGTCCACAGCTACATCTTTGAAGGTCATTAACTCCTAATATATCACAGAAATTTTCATTCACACAAAGCCATCTTTAACACAATCCTGAATGTGATACTAAAAAAAGACATCTCTGAGGAAGCAGAGATTGTGTGTATATAAAGCAGAAATGTATTTGGAGTTCCAGTTAGACCACTCTCAATGCTCGGGCTCTCTCACAGACTCTCACACTCACAGACACATAGACATTCTGAACACATATAACTCCACTGTCAAGGAATGCCACATCATGTGGTGTGTATATATCTGAAAATTTTCCCAGTACACTTGTAATCATTGCTTCCTCATGCTGAGTGTAATATTTGCTCTAGAGTATCCATAACCTAAATGATCTTTTCCACCAATTTCAGGTAAATCTACAGACTCATCATAAGGCAAGAAATATCCATGATTAAATGACTTTTTAAAAATGACTAGTGCTGAATTATTCCCATAAATGAATGAACTCACTTTCCTCTCATTTATAAAATTATTTAATGTATATTATGCATTTATACAGATCCAATGCACTAATATGTGAACTGCTTTCTATCTAAATTCAATTAATTGGTCTCTTATTTATTAATGTGGCAGGGAATGTTGAAGTAATATGTAGAATTCTGCAGAACTGAACAGGGTTTCATAGAGAATTCTGGATCAGTAAGTGCCGCCTCCCTCAATTCCACATAACCTAGTTGTTCAGGACAATGTTAAATACAGTAGGTACAGGATGACAAGTCAGGGACCATTGAGACAGCTGTACTGAACGATGGCCCTAATATGACCATTCCTGTGGTAGAATACCTCCATTCTCAACATTTTATCAGTCCCATAATGCTAGATTTCATTTTCCCTCTTATATATTCACCTTATCTGTCTGTTCAAGATAAAAAGACACCCCTTTGCTGCTTCTTCAAATCTTGAAAAAAATGTCACAAATTTTCAATTCTACAAAAGGGACAATACTTATTATACATTATATCCATTTATATAAATTGAATAAAGTTAATTTACAAAAATTGAAGCTGGGAAATTGGGAACAATATTTGTCAGGAAAATTTTTATTTTTATTTAAGTATTTAAAATGTGCAAATATGTTCTATCAAGACTTTATTCCTTTTATTTCCTAAACTTCTTTGGTGCTCTGGTTAACAATACAGACTTACACCCAAGCATGTGTCAAGCTGGATTGGCTGAATGCACCTGGTGAAACATTAGTTTCCCCACTGACTGTTAACGTCAGCTTTTATTAATCTCTATCACCTATGTTCACCGCTTGCCTAAGCCAACTCTAGGCACTGATGTGATCCATGAGGGCATTATTTCTCCAAAGAGGCCATGGGTTAGTGAGAATACAAAAATATCTCTCATCTCATAAAAGAGTACATAAACTGATTGAAGGCTGGAACAAACCACTGTGATACTGGCAAGGAGTTTACTTACTGATGAGCCCCAAACGTACCATAACTATTCTAGAGTCTAGATAAACTAAAATGAAGCTTAGATCCTTGAACAGCTCATTAATGACTCAGAATGTTGATGCCACCAGTAGAAACCTCCCCATCTTCTAGCACCAGTGGTATAACTTCACTTGAAGAATTCCCTACTTACTTGTGACTGCATTGTCAATAGGTCAGATGACAACTTTCTTCCTTTGGATTTTCACTCACAACAGAATAAGTAGTAGGTGAGCAAACCTGAGAAAAGAGATAAAAGCATTTAGACTCAAGTTTTAACCACAATTCTGGGACTCATCTGTCATGAATTCCAATCTCTTCACCTGGGAGTTTACCCAGTCCAATCAACAGGAATATGAAGTGTATTTATTTCAAGGGAAATAGGGGGAGGTTTCTCTTCTGTCTTCATCAACACATAGGAGGCCCTAGCTTCTCTAGAAAAATATGAAGATATGAATACCTTCATTTTATAGATAAGGACATAAAAATCACTGAATTTTATGTATTAATTAACCCATGGTGTTCAGAAACTTTTAATTCCCTTCCTGATTCTAAAACATAGGCATGTCTTATCAGGGAACATAGGCATGTCTTATCAGGAATTATTAAGTCTCCACTATCAGAAAAAGCAATACTAGGATTCCTCACATATAATTATGCTTGGTTGATGCACTAGCAATGGTTCTATAACATCCATCCCTGTCCTCTGGACTCTCCTTCCCTCCCTGCTCTAACCTGTTCCTGCCATTCTGGGTACACTTGCTCTAAATCATCTTGGTTTTTTCATGTGACTTATCACAACATAACACCCTCAACACTAAGTTCTAGATCTCACCCCAATGGGTTTTGATAGCAACCAAGAAACTTTTATTTAATTATGGGGTAGATATTTTCAAGGTCGTGATCAATTCGGAGCATCAATATCCCCTGTCATGCAAACCTAGCCATAAAAATCTCCTGTATCACAGAATGGTAGAAGTATATGGGTCACAATGTCATAATCATGTCCTACAATCATTATGGTATTTGAAGCCTCAGAAAATACAGAATGAAGAGATTTGGGAGAAAATCTTTTTACTTATTGCAATATTTCTGTGAAGGGTTTCATGTATTAATCATCATGAGCTGTGACATCACATTTTTCATTATTTATATATATGAACTGATACATATAATGTAAATTTTCCTCTAAAACATCATTAATAATTATATGCATTTCTTGTACAAATAATGATAATGTGTCATAAACCAGAGTAGGATTAACGTACTCATTTGCTCATGAAATGCAGGGAAAAAAAGGTTATATTTAATATATTTGCAGAATTACCTGTTTTTCGAAAATTTATTCCTCATATTAACTCTGATGTAAAGGCCAATATACTCCACGTATTTCCTAAGAAGAATATTTATGATGTACCTTTCAGAATTTACCCCATCAGATAATAAACACCAGAGCATAGTTAAATGCTATGGAGTCCACTTATTTTATTTAAATGATAAATTACAAATTAAGGCACTCCAATATTTGGCACATAGAATTCCTCACATATAATTTCTCTGGCTTGATTATCAGAATGTCAGATGAAGACTTTCTACTTCCATTATATTTATGGCTAATTACTGCATCTGTCACAGCACATGACTAAGCTATTGCTTTAGGGTGAAATGCAGAATCATGATTCCTAGCACTGTTAGATATATCCTGATAACGGAATCGTTCTTTCACATTCTATAAAAATTTCAAGTCCCATACTTTTGAATCTCACATACTTTCACAGTTTTCAGTAGACAGGATTAAACTCATAAAAATCAGACGAATTATGTAATTTGACAAATAAATCACTTCAGTTTAGCACCAAAATCTCTATAATTATTTCTGCATTCATATCCATTAGTTATTCTTTCTTTCTCACTGAAGGGGCATATTTCCCCTGATTAAGTTCCTGTCTTTCCTATCTCTTTAGAAAACATATTAGTAGTTGTCATGGTCAGGTTCACGTGTCAACTTGGCCAGGTGTGGTGCCCAGCTGTCTGATTGGGCAAGTGCTGGCTGTCTGTGGCTATAAGGACATTCCATTCCCAAGGCTGCCCAGCCAATCTCTCCTGAGAGTTCGTTAAGGACCCTCATCAGACCATCTTGTGGCCTACCCTACAGATCTTGGACTCTACATCCCCAGTTACATGGGAACCTTTTATAAATTTTATGTTCATGGATACCTCCTGCTGAGTCCATTTCTCTAGTGAACCTTAACTAATACAGCTAGGTGCCAGTAGTGGTTCTTAAGAAACAGAATCTTAAAAATAGGTTTTTATGATTGGTTTGCTACTCTGACTGGACTCAAGGCACTAAGGACTCTGTTTCCCATAATCAAAATGAAACTTCCAATCCATGCAATGAGCTGGCAAAAGAGTCAAAATATCACCATTGGATTGTTCTAATGCTTCGTTTATACGAAGTCAGCTTCTGTGGGATAATGTTTTTTGACAATTTTATGGAGTTTTGTGGAAATAAGAGGTATAGAGATGTTGGCTAGTTGTTTGATAAACCATATACATTGATGAGGGAAAGAGATGAGCTGAAGGCTTCAAATGAGAAACTTATGCACCATATGACAGATGTAAAAGTTCCTATGAGTGCCCTGAGGGAAATTTTTTTTCCTGTAGCTGCAGACTTTAGGTCTCTGAAAATCAGACTCAGAGACTCATTGTTAGGGTAACAGCTTTAAAACATAAACTGAAATCTCAATCTTGGATGGTATATGTAAACTGAGGGCACTGATTGGAAAGAGGTGGGGCCCTGTAAAATGGGATGGTGATATATGGATTGATAATGATGGTGGTGGGGAGGGTGAAATCCTAGATGGCGCTGAGTCTTTTCTAGATAACCCTGTAATAGTCTTCCCCGAGGACATAGCCATCCCACCTTCAGTCTCCCCTGAGTAGTTGGCCACCCTACCTCCACCTGAAAGGATTAACCTTAGAGGGATTAATCCTCTTTCACCAAATGAAACAGAAAATAAATACCCTGAAGCAATTGGTCTGGAAGTTATTCTAATTCTTTTCATGACCCATCCCCACCAGCCCTCATTTCTTCCAGACCTAGAACTAAAGTCCCAACAGGCCCTCAAAGGTCAGGTACAAAGTGTCACCCATGAGGAGGTATGCTATACTCCAAAAGAACTACAGGATTTTTCGATTTATATGGACAGAAATCATGAGAATATGTGTGGCAATGGATTTTAAGGGTGTTGGATAGGGTGGGAGGAATATAAAACTGGATCTGGCTGAATTTATTGATATAGGCACACTAAGCAGAGATTCTGCGTTCAATATTATAGCTCAAAGGGATAGAAAAGGCATTAACAGTTTGTTTGGATTGTTGGCTGAAACATGGATCAAAAGGTGGAGGACATTACCTAAGGTTGAAATGCCAGAACTGCCCTGGTATAATGTATTATACCAGGGATCCAGTGAGGGATCCAGTGGCTTAGAGAGATTGGAATGTTAGAGTGGACTTATCATGGAAAGCCTGCACATACACGCCGGGAATGTCTGGAGGACACACGTTTTACCAGAACTGTGAGAAATAAATTTGTGAGACTAAATCCATCATCCCTGAAGATCTGCGTGGTTGTCATTTTCTGAAGGTTAGATATTACTGTGGGAACTGCTGTCACTGAACTGGAATCCTTAAACACAATGGGGATGATCAGATCCTGAGTTGGCAGAAGCCAGGTGGCAGCACTTAATCACCAAAGATAAGGTGGACATGGCTATCAAAATGGATGGCAGGGTTAAAGCAGGAGTCAAAATCTAACTCTCAAGAGACCTATGGCATTGGCTAGTAGATCATGGAGTACCTACAGGTACAATAGATGGACAGTCTACTAAATTCTTGTTTGAGCTGTATAAGCAAAAAAGTTCTAGGTCAAGTGAACAGAAGACTAACTTGAATTATAAATATAGAGAGTCATGCCCCCTTAATAAATTTCCAGACTTGAGACAGTTTACAGACTGAGAACCCCTTGAATGAGGGGGAGGCCAAGTCCCCTGGGGGAGGACCCTGTTACACTGCTACAAATTTATACTGTTAATGTTCCTCCAAGCCTTCCACAAGGAGACCAATAGTTTTTTTTTTTTAAATGGGCAGACACCGGGAATCGAACCTGGGGGTCTGCAATGGCAGGTGAGAATTCTGCCACAGCACCACCATCACTATGCACTGGGGAAAAGGAAACAATGAGATATTTCAGGGATTATTAGACACCGGTTCAGAAGTAATATTAATTTCAGGGAACCCAAAATGTCATGCTGGTCCACCAGTCTGAGTAGGGGTTTATGGAGGTCAGGTGATCAATGGAGTTTTACCTCAGCTCTATCTCACAGTGGGTCCAGTGGGTCCCTGGACCCTTTCTGTAGTTACGTCCCCAGTTCCATAATTGGAATAGACTTACTGAGCAACTGATAGAACCCCACACTTGATCTCTAACTCATGGAGTGAGATCTAATATGGTAGGAAAGGTCAAGTGGATGCCTCTAGAACTGCCCCTACCTAGCAAAAATAGTGGATCAGTAGCAATACTGGATTCCTGGAGGGATTGCAGAGATGAGTGCCACTCTTAAGGACCTAAAGGATGCAGGGGTGTTGACTCCCACCACATCCCCATTCAACTATCCTGTTTGGCCTGTGCAAAAAACAGATGCATCTTGGAGGTTCACAGTAGATTATCATAAGTGCAACCAGGTGGCAACCCCAATTTAAGCTGTTGTTCTGGATGTGGTATCATTCTGGATGTGCTTGAGCAAATCGATACATCAGCTAAGTACCTGGTATGCATCTATTGATCTGGCAACTGCTTTTTTTTTCTCAATAGCTATTAATAAGGACCACCAGAAAGTTTGCTTTCAGCTGGCAAGATCAGCAACTTTCACTGTCTTACCTCAGGGATATTTCAACTCTCAAGCCCTGTGTTATAATCTTGTCTGTAGAGACTTTAATTGTTTCTCCCTCTCAAAAGATATCACACTATTTCATTATATTGATGATATCATGTTGATTGGACCTAGAGCGAGAAGTAGCAGGAGTAGACTTATTGGTAAGGAATTTGTGTGTCAGAATAGGGACATAAATCCAACAAAAACACAGGGGCTTCCACCTCAGTGGAATTTCTAGGTATTCAGTGGTGTGGGGCATGTCAAGATATCCCTTCTAAGGTGAAGGATAAGTTACTGCATCTGGTCCCTCCCATGACCAAAAAAGAGGCAAATCCCTTTGGATTTGGTGACAACATATTCCTCATTTGGGTCCTATTCCAACCCATTTGAGTGACCAGAAAAGCTGCTAATTTTGAGTGGGGACCTGAACAAGAGGAGGCTCTGCAACAGGTCCAGGCAGCTATACAAACTGCTTTGCCACTTGTACCATATGATCCAGCAGATCCAATAGTGCTGGAAGTCCCAGGGGCAAATAAAGATGATGTCTGGAGCCTTTGGCAGACCCCTATAGAATTACAATGCAGACCCTTAGGATTTTGGAGCAAAGCCTTACCATCTAAGGCAGATAACTCTCATTTTGAGAAACAGCTTTTGGTTTGCTACTGGACTTCAGTAGAGACTCAATGCTTAACTATAGGCCAACAAGTTACCATGACACCTGAATTGTCTATCATGAGCTTGGTGTTGTCTAACCCACAAAGCCATAAAGTTGGGCATGTGCAGCAGCACTCCATTGTAAAATGGAAATGGTATATAGGAGATAGGGCCAAAGTAGTTCCTGAAGGCACAGGTAAGTTACATGAGGAAGTGGCCCAAATGCCCAAGGTCTGCACACCTGCTACATTACCTTCTCTTTTCCAGACCAGAGTTATGGCCTTTTGGGGAGTTCCTTACAGTGAACTGACTGACTGAAGAAGAGAAAACTCTGGCCTGGTTTACAGATCTGCATGATATGAAGGTACCACCCAAAAGTGGATAGCTGCAGCATTACAACCCCTTTCCATGATGTCCCGGAAGGACAGTGGTGAGGGAAAATCCTCCCAGTGGGCAGAACTTCGAGCAGTGCACCTGGGTGTTCATTTTCCTTGGAAAGAAAACTGGCTGGATGTGTTTCTGTATTCTGACTCATGGGGTGTTGCTAATGGTTTGGCTGGATGGTCATGGACTTGAAAAGAGCATGATTGGAGAACTGGTGACAAAGAGATCTAGGAAAGAGGTATGTGGATAGAACTTTCTGAGTGGGCTAAAAACGAAGATATTTGTGTACCAGGTGAATGTGCACCGGGGATGACTACAGCAGAGGAAGATTTTAATAATCAAGTGGACAAGATGACCAATTCTGTGGATACCAGTTAGCCTCTTTCCCAGCAACTCCTGTCACTGCCCAATGGGCTCATGAACAAAGTGGCCATGGTGGTAGATATGGATGCTATGCATGGGCTCAGCATCATGGACTTCCACTCACCAAGACTGACCTGGCTACAGCCACTGCTGAGTGCCCAATCTGCCCGTAGTAGAGATGCACACTCAGCCCCTGACATGGCACCATTCCCTGAGGTGATCAGCCAGCTACATGGTGGCAGGTTGATTACATTGGATCACTCCCATCAGAGAAGGGTCAGCAATTTGTTCTGATTGGAACAGACATACTCTGGATATGGATTTGCTTTCCCTGCATGCAATGCTTCTGCAAAACATCTGTGGACTTACAAAATGCCTTATCCATCATCATAGTATTCTACACAGCATTGTTTCTGATCAAGCAACCCATTTTACAGCAAAAGAAGTGAGGGAATGAGCACATGCTCATGGAATTCTCTGGTCTTACCATGCTCCCTATCATCCAGATGCAGTTGGATTGACAGAATGGTGGAATGGCCTTTTGAAAACTCAATTACAGTGCCAACTAGGTGGCAATACCTTGCAGGTCTGTATGAAGTTCTCTAGGAGGCTGTTTATGCCCTCAATCAGTGTCCACTATATAGTGCTGTTTCTCCCATAGCCAGGATATATGGGTCCAGGAAACAAGGGGTGGAAATTGAAGTGGCACCACTCACTATTATCCCCAAGTGATTCACCAGGAAAAATTTTCCTTCCTGTCCCTGAGACCTTGAGCTGTGCTGTTCTGTAGGTTTTATTTCCAGAAGGTGGAATGCTTCAACCAGGAGAAATGATTCCACTGAACTGGAACCTAAGACTTTCACTTGTGTCACTTTGGGCTACTCATGTCCCTGAATCAACAAGCTGAGAAGGGGATTACTTCACTGGCTGGGGTGATTAACCCTGACTATCAGGGGGAACTAGGATTGCAACTACAAAAAATGGAGGTAAAGAAGAGTTTTCCTTGAATGTAGGAGATCCACTAGGGTGTCTTACTACTAACATACCCTGTGATTAAAATCAATGAAAAACTGCAATGACCCAATCCAGGCAGGACTACCCATGGCTCTGAAACTTCACGAATGAATATTTGGGTCAACCCACAAAGCAAAGAACCAAGGCCATATGAAGTTCATGCTGAGGGTTAAGGGAACATGGCATTCGTAGTGGAAAAAGGTAGTGATAAATATGAACTATGACCATGTGATCAGTTATAGAAATGAGTACTGTAATGCTGTTTAGTTCATGTTATAGTTTTTAAGTTGTAAGACATCAAGTTTAAGAGTGAATATTATCCAAGGACTTGCACCTTATTCTGGAGAGATCTAACGCATTTCTGGTTGTATGCAGGGCAGCTGAGTATTGTTAGGCAAGGAAAATCTGCATCTGTTATTGTTTTCTATTTAGAGATTAAGTATGATTTAAGGTGATGTGTATAGCTGCCAAGTTGACAAGGAATAGACTGTCACGGTCAGGTTCATGTTTCAACTTGGCCAGGTGGTGGTGCCCAGTTGTGTGATTGGGCAGGTGCTGGCCTGTTGCTATGAGGACATTTCATGGACTTAAATCAGGATCACATTGGCTGCACCCACAGCTGATTGCATTTGTAACCAGCTAAGGAGAGTGTCTTTAGCAATGAGTGATGCTTAATGTAATCACTGGAAGCCTTTTAAGGAGGATTCAGAAGAGATATTCACTCTTCCTGCTTCAGCCAGCCAGCCCCTCCTAAGAATTCATTGGGAGTCTTCGTCAGAGCCAGTGTGTGGCCTATCCTACAGATCTTGGACCCTTACATCCCCACAGTTGTTCAGCCAGCCCCTTCTGAGAGTTCATTGAGGACCTTCATCAGAGTTGCCAGCTTGTGACCTACCCTACAGACCTTGGACTCTACATTCTCATGGTTACATGAGGCACTCATATAAATTATATATTTACATATATCTCCTGCTGTTTCTGTTTCTGTAGAGAACCCTAGCTAATACAATTAAAATGGAAATCTTTATTAGCAACCTTTTCTCTTACTAGAATCAACCTCCTCATCACTTAAACTCATCTGCTCTTCTAGTTTGAACAAAATGCCCCTGTACCAATTTCCTCTCATGGGATGTTCTTTTCATAAGTAAGTTTTTGCAGAGGAAAAAATTCCAATTTAGCATATTTTAAATCTGAACACGACTTCAAATATCACTAGAAAAAGCAGATATATAAGCCTATGCTTATATATAACAGAGAAAGAGGCAAATGTTTCCTTATGACTGCATGTTTAATGTAGAAGTTTAGCACATTGGATCACATAGAAAATGGATTTCAAAAGCCACCTCAACACTCCATGGGAAACACAAAGAAATCATATGAAAAAACTTTCAGAAAGAACTGAGAAGGACTCAAAATGGTTCAACAGAAAAAAAATCAGGCATATGGAATAGGCATTTACAGAAGAAATGAGGGTAAAAATGTATGACATATAAAGATAAAAAAGCTAAACAGTAAAAGAACATACTTCATTAACAGTAGTTACTTTCAATATAAATGGATTCACTATCCAGACCAAAGGTTGATTAGGAAGGTAGATAAAAAAGCATATCTAACTATATGCTATAAGAAGGGACTCATCTTAAATTTAAAGATCTAACAGTTGAAAATGAAAAGAAGGAAAAAATATATACCATGCAAGTAACAACCAAAAGAGAGAGCAGGGGTAGCTATATGAATACCAGATGAAATAGAATTTAAGTGAAATACCATAAAAAGGGACAAAGAAGGCCATTATGTACTGATAAAGGGGCCAATTTAATAAGGAGATATAACAGTTTAACAAGGAGATTGTTCTAGTTTGCAAGCTACCAGAATAAATATACCAGAAATGGAATGGCTTTTTAAAAGGGGAATTTATTAAGTTGCATGTTTACATGTTCTAAGTCTGTGAAAATGTCCAAATTAAAGCAACATTATAGAAATGTCCAATCTAAGGCATTTGAGGAAATATACCTTGGTTCAAGTAGGTTGACGATGTTAGGGCTTTCTCTCTCAGCTGGAAAGGTACAGAGTGATGCATGCAAGCTTTCTCTCCAGACTTCTACAATGGCTTCCTCAGGGGGCATTTTCTTTATGAATCTTCAAAGGTTTCTGGCTGTGTGGGCTCTGTTGGTTCTGAACTTTTTCAAAAAATGGTTCCCTCTTAATGAGTTCCAATAAGTAACCCACCTTGAATGGGTAGAGACACATCTCCATGGTAAAAATCAGAAAGATCCCACCCAGCATTACTGAATAAGGATTAAAAGACATGGCATCTCTGGTGTATACAACAGATTCAAACTGGCACAGGCAGCATAATTAAAACAATAAAATACTCAAAGTACACTGGATCCATTAGTCATTTTTGGAAAGTTGAAAGCAGAATTACTGTACCTAAATTACTAAGATTAATTTTACATATTACAAATTATAGGATAATTTCAGAGCTTTAGACAGCCATCATTTAGGCATAAGATTTATCTTAGGGTAATAATTACTAATCCTTAAAAGAGAGATTTTAATAGTGCAACAAAATGTTTCTCTGCCCAACTTTAGGTCTCTCAAGGTACAGACTGTAAAAACATGAACTACAGGGACCCAAAGATACTTTAAACTTGTCAAAAATATATTAAGTGATCAAAAGATAAATACTTGAGCCCAAATTAAATATTTTCAGATGTTTCTGACATCTGAGATCACAAGAAGTAATAAGATTCAGGTTTCAAAGCTGTAACTATAAATACTTATATTCAAATGTCTTTATACTTAAATATGTATAAATTGCTATATTCTGTAACTACTGACATTTTTCATACACCAAAATAAATGACATACATACACATTCTCAATTCATACTTCAGACACACCTAGGTGGTAAGAATCTAGCAGTAGCAGTGTAATTGACACACTACACATGCTCAATTGAACTGAAGACAAATTTCCTACAAATATACTTAGAATAGGTTTTATTCACATGGAACATTCCATTCAATGGCTTTCCTGCACATAGCTTCTAAAAGCCACATACTTTCTCCCAGGTAAGAATAGTGCTTCTCTAAGCAGGCATATAAAATACAGATCAAGTACACTGTCACATTTCCCAGTTCAGAACAGAGTTTACTGATCTCAAGAACTATACTTATTAACTCCAAAGCACAAAAATCAAGTAATGATTTTTTTGGTTGACAACACAGTATCACCACATGCTGTTAATTTCCGTGAGGAAATGTACTTGAGTCACAATGAAAAAAAGGGTGGTGGCCATGGGAAGAGGAGAGATGATCCGTAAGAATTACAGTCCTAGGACACAGTAGCTATTTGTGTACTGTAGCCAGAAGAGAGAATCTATAAAGAGAATAAAATAACCTTTTTCTGTGAAACACTTTTAATAGAGTCTCTCGAAAAAAAAAAAAAACTTTCAAAATGATGCTTACTTTCTAAATGTTTGTTAAAATCTTTTGATCTGGTCAGATTTTAGAAAACAATACTCACTCAGTTTTGGATTTATCATTTATACTAAAGCACATGAACATTTGATATTCTAAACTCCAGGGAATAGTCCTAATCTTACACAAAATCTACCACAGAACAGAAAAAGCAGGAACACACTCTAGTTAAATCTGTGCAGCAAGAATAAATCTGATATGATAATGAGCCAAGTGGAAGAAAGGAACAGTCCCATTCATGAACAGAGATGTAAAATTCTTAAGAAAATAACATCAAATTGCATTTAGCAATGTGTAAAACTTGCATTAGCCCAGTAAAACAAGTTTTCTTACTGTTATAAAAATCAGTTAGACCTAGCCCCACACTGAGGAGGAATTCCAAGTAGAGGGTCCCACTGAGCAAGGCAGGGATGGTAGGAGCACAGGAAAAAAAAGTAGGAGCACAGGAAAAAGAAGACGCTGAAAAAAAGGGGGAGAGTGGCGCTACCCAGGAGGCAGGTCTCCAAGTGAAAAGTGATTTTCATTTGGAGGGGAAAAAAAAAAGGAAGGAACTCTAGAAATATGAAACTAGAGAGGTTATAGAGAGGAAATCTATAGGTCTTCCTCCTATAGGTTTAGAAAAACGGCCTGAGCTTTCAGCTGTGGGATCAAAGTAAAATGCCATACAAAGTACTTATGAGCAAGAGGAAATGAGAGCAGAATAACATTCCTAATGAAAACTCACCAGAAAGATGTGTCCTCAAAATGAATCAAAATTGTATTTGACTCTCAAATCAAGCTAAAAAGCATTAAGAATATGATACAAGATGTGAAAGCAGAATATAAATAGTAATTAAAAAGTCTCAGAAATAAGGTGACAAGAAAAAATATAGTTAAGACAAATAAATAAAATTATAAATAAATTGCTAAAATCACTTCAGAAATTAAACTCAATCATTTCAGAAATGCAAATTACATTGACAAAACTAGGTAGAGGCAAATCAAAAATGAAATGATTAAAAAAAAAAACAAAAAACAAATTTAAAAATTTGATGGGGGCATAAGAGTGAATAAGGACAAAAGATAATGGAAGTTGAAGGGAAAACATTTTAAATTTAAAAAAATGTGAGGAATAAAATGAGAATAAACTTTAGGAAATACTGACAGAAATAGGAAATTAAAATAGAAACACAAGAAGAGCCAACATGGCTGTGTCAGATTCCTATTACTGTGCATCAAATATTTCCCAAATCTAGAGGCTTTAAATAAGAAAGATTACTAATCATTTCTTATGGTTTCTGAGGGTCAGTAACTCAGAAAGAACATAAATGGGATGGATCATGTCTGCTCTATAATGTCCAGAGCCTCAGCTAGAAGGCTTGAGAGCTGGGGGCTGGAGTCATCTGAAGACTTGTTCATTCATATAGCTGGAGGTCGATGCTGGGTGTTGGCTGAGGGTCTCCCTGCATCTGTTGGCTGGAACATCCTCCACTGGTCTCTCCAGGAAGGCTTTGCTGCCTCACAAGGTGGTAGCAGGGTTCCCTAGGCACATGTCCTAAGAGAGAGAGGGCCACAGGAAGCTGGATGATTTTGATGACCACTGTTTGAAGTCATGTAGCATTACATCTTCTGTAGCCCAATAGTAGGAGTACTCACAAGGTCTGACCCAGGTACAAAGAGAGAAAACCTCCATGAAAACCTGCTTCATGGTGAGGTATGTTGGTCATGTGATGAGGAAAGCAGGTAGGTTGGAATAAATATACAGGTGTGACCATCTTTGGAAAAACTACACAAAACCTGACACAAAACCTCTCCTTTAGTTCCTGAAGAAGAAAACTAATGCAATGAAACAGATTAGCAAAAACTTTAAAACTTTACTGAAAAGCTCACTGAAATTAGGAAAAAAAAAAAGAGTGACATGATATTTTGTAAAGGTTCACAGTCCTCCTACGAAAATCAGCCCAGAAGAATCAAAACTGAGACATCCTAGTAAAGCTAGTGGACTTTAAAGAAAACGAAAACATCCTTTGGACATCCAAGCAAACCAACCAATTCCCCTTTAAGTACAAGAAAACCACTGTCATCAGACTTTTTAAACCAATAGGCCAGACAATAATGGTATACTATATTTCAGTAACTAAAGGAAAGGAAATGTGGAGCATCATTGTACACAGAGTCAAACTGATTTTTAAGTATAAGACCAACAGACAAACTGTTATGAGCATGCAAGAACCTGAGGGGCTGGCTTATTTTATGCCTTTCCTGATGAATCTACTAGGCAATGAGATCATCTAAATGACTGAAGAGACACTGACATAAAGAGCACAGGGCTGGTGAACTTCAAGAAGACACAGTCTTAGAGAAACTGAGCACAGAAAGGTTTAGCAACTGGTCTATGGTCACACAGCAAGCAAGCAGGAGAGCTGGATTCAAACTAGGAGTATGGCACCAGAGTTATCTTTATCAGTAGGCAATGATGCCTTCTTTGAACTATACTGGCAAACTCTACAGTGCCTGTCACCATGAAGTAAGATTTTGGATCCAGACACATTGGTTTAATTGAAGAGCTGTAGCCTGGTAGGTGGAGGCTTTAGTTTTAGCCCTGGATTGAACATTTAACTGTCTTTGAGCAACTCAGAGGATCCCAGGTCTGCTTCCCTCTCCCTTCTCTGAATGCTGGTCCTCATTTGTCACACATTTGGGCCTTACTCATACACTAGCTGCACCAACTCATTGCTTTGGATTAGTGTCATCTGTTGGATTGTTATAAAACTTTTAATCTGGGGAGAGTTTTTCACCTCAACTTGGTTGGAAACAACCTGAAAACAGGATCCAAACATTATCTTCTTTGTTATTTCTCAGAGTCTAACAGAGCACCACACAAAAAGAAGAAATTTGCCAAATAGTCTTGAGGTTCATTAACAAATCCACTCTATGTTCAATAGATTCTTTAGTATTTGCCATGTGCCTAGTGTGACACTGAGCTAGGTACTTAAGGCATAGTCCTTGCCATCCAGGAGCTCGTAATTTAGTGGGGGAAGACAGAATGCAAACAATTACCTACAATGAAATATAATAAGTGCGTTTATAAAAGAGTATAAAGAACCAAGGGCATGTAGAAGAAACATGAATAAAATTAAAGAACTTCCCAGGCTAAAAAATCTAGCTTTACCACTTTTTCGCTGTGTTAACTTTATTATTACTATTATTATTATTATTGACAGAACATAACAACATACAAGCATGAACATTCTTAACATATGAACATTACATTCCTAGTATATAAACAATGACTCACAATATAATCACATAGTTGTATACTCATCATCATGATCATTTCTTAGAATATTTGCCTCACTCCAGAAAAAGAAATAAAAAGAAAAAATTCATACATACCATACCCCTTACCCCTCCCTCTCATTGACTGCTAATATTTCCATCTATCCAATATATTTTAACCTTTGTTCCCCCTTTTTTTCCTATGCCCCATACCACTCCTTTTCATTGATCACTAGTATTTCAATCTACTCAATTTATTTTAACATTTGTTCCCCCTATTACTTATTTATTTTTAATCCATTTGTTTTATCATCTGTCCATACCACAGATAAAGGAAGCATCAGACACAAGGTTTTCACAATCACACGGTCACACTGCTAAAGCTAAATCATTATACAATCATCTTCAAGAAACACGGCTACTTGAACAGAGCTCTACATTTTCAGGCACTTCCCTCTAGTCTCTCTAATACACCTTAAACTAAAAAAGGGATATCTATACTATGCATAAGAATAACCTCTAGGACAACCTCTCGACTCTATTTGAAATATCTCAGTCACTGACACTTTGTCATTTCCCTCTTTCCCCTTTTTGTTGACAAGGTTTTCTCAATCCCTTGATGCTGAGCCTCACCTGATTCTAGGATTTCTGTCCCATGTTGCCAGGGAGGTTTACACTCCTGGGAGTCATGTTCCATGTAGAGAGGGGGAGGGTGGTGACTTTGCTTGCCGTGTTGGCTGAGAGAGAGGCCACATGTGAGCAACAAAAGAGGTTCTCTGGGGGTGACTCTTAGGCGTAATTTTAAGTGGGCTTAGCCTATCCTTTGCACAGATAAGTTTCATATGAACAAACCCCAAGATTGAGAGCTCAGCCTATTGATTTCGTTGTCTCCACTGATTGCAAGAATATCAGGAATTCTCCAAATGGGGAAGTTGAATTTTCCCCCCTGTCACCTCATGGTTCTTCTTGCTGTGGAATGTTCTGGAGGTGGGAAGAGAAGTGGAGGCTAGGTTGCAGGCTGAGGGCCGAAGGTGTGCTTTGGAATGGACCTCGAGGAATTCACAAATTCTAAGTCCTTATGAAGTTATATTTGTCAAGAAAGGAAGGTAGAACATAGTTTATTCACTAGTTTATTATCACAGTTTATAATTTTTAACTATCCAGACACAGGGTTTGTGTGATCCCAGACCCACTACTCAACCTCTCTGACCCTCAGTTTTATCATCTGTAAAATTATGATAATAACAGTACCCGCCTCATGGCGTTCTAATGAAGATTAAATGTGTTCATATATATAAAATGCTAGGACTGTGCCTTATCTCAGTAAATACCTAATAGATGTTTTATACCTATTATTAATTATTGTTAATATTCCTTGTAAAGTAAAAATGATAATATGGTAGTTGATACACCTATACCATGAAATATTTTAAATGAATATTTAAAAATACTTTTAAAAATGAGATGGATCTGCATGCATTTTAAAAAGTACCATGTAATGCCAAGTTACATAATAACTCCAAGTGTTATTATTTACAGAATTATATTCTGTTCATTACCCTCATTAAAAAAAATCAATTTGTTAATGTAATTTGCCACAGTAACAGATTGAAGGAAGAAAAATCACAAGATCATCTATACAAAGGCAGAAAAGCATTTGAGAAAAGTTTGCTTTTATTAATTTCTTTTTAAATGCCCAAAGCATACTGAGGACATGTCAAAAAGACATAGGATCCAGTTTGAAGTATTGGCCAAATCTGGAACAACTCAAGCACCAAAATAAAGAATGAGAATAATCCATTATACTGAAATAAGATGAAATACAAGACATAAGTCCATATAGATTAGATATGTAGATAGGTAGATAGAGGGACAGATACAATAGTTGACAAAGAAGGAGATATTTACATAGTGTCAATGAAACACTCCATAAAATAAGTATCAATTACAAACAAAAAAGTAACTCCACCATGAAGAATCTTAGCAGACACCACTTCAAATGAAGTGACCAGTTATAATCAGTAAAGGAAGAAAGAGAAATCATGTTCAACCTGATAGGAGGTAATGGAAAGATTCTGAATCACTTTCATGATATTTCTGCCAAAGATGTGTAACTGGAATTTGATCATGTGCAAGTTTTACAAACATAAACTGAGGATCATTCTCAGCTTATATAAAATAGCCTATTGCATTGATGCCAATTTCCTGATTTTGATGGTTAAATTGCAGTTATGTAGGAGAATATCCGTGTTTACAGGAAATATAAACTATTTAGAAGTGAGGATATGTCCGATAAACAACTTACCCTAAAATGCTTAAGGGAAAACAAATTCCTTGCAGTATACCTTCAAATTTTCTTTATATTTAAGCAATTTTTCCAAAATAAAAAACAAAAGTAAAAAAAAAACTTCTTCACAAACTAGGATAAAAGGGAATCTTCAACAACGACTTGCAAAAAACATCTATAGCAATACTTGAAAGAGTCTCTTTAAAAGCACAATGCTCAGTATCACTACTTATAAACAATCCTTTCAAAAGATCCTAGCCAAGACATTATGCAGAGATTAAGTTAATATCTAAAACCCCCAAGAATCTACAGATAAATTTTTAGAAGAAGAGAGCTTAACAGATTGCTGGAAATTAGACAAGTATACAACAGGAGGAGTTTCATTAAGTTTAGTATCTCAAAATTAGAAACTTCTTTTCATCAGAAGGTGGTGAAAAACAAGTCATAAAATGGGATAAGATATTATGACACTGGCAATTATCAGTATCTAGAGTATATGACAAAATACAAGTCATTTTAAAAAAAGACAACACAGGTTGTCTTTTTTCTGGTTCCCAGAAAAGGAAATATGAAGGGACCATAAACAGACCAAAATGTTTTCAGATTTACTGAGAACCAGAGAAATGCAAATTAAGGTAAGCAGACACCATTTCACATTTACCAGATTGAAAACTTAAAAAGGATATAGAATAGTAATAGGTATTATTAAACATCGCTATTTGAAGGTTGCATCTTTTTGGAAAAACAATTTGATATTAAATTATGATGCCAAACAACACAGTATTCATTACCCAGAAATTCTATTACAATCAAAATACTGCAGAAAATCCCTTATTATATAAATAAGCCCTGCAGATACGTGTAAGAATCATCCCTGGTCTTTCTGAGTCCCTCTTCCTTTGTTATTTTACTCTCTATTCAAATGTCTGCAGACCCTAGGATTTTCCATTACATGATAAGTGAGATGCTATCAGCAGGTGGGACTGCTGAGCTCCGAGGCTCTGATCTGGCTGGGCCATTCTTCTGAGGGACCCTAACTACCAGTCTTTTCTTTTGACTAGGTAGCTGCTAGAGCCGAGAGGTTCCTCACCAAAGAAACTCAGAACCAGGACATTGCCTCGGGTGAGTTTCTGAGCTCCTCTCTTTGAGCTCACTTCTCAGTTACTGCTGGGCAGGGGGTGATACCTGCCAGCGTCTCGAGTAGGGAGAGACCCCAGTCTCTTGCGTTTCCAGCTGCATGTTCATGCACGATGCCTCAGCCACTGACCTCCATGCCCCTGTCTTCAAAGGCAGGGGCCACTGTCCATCTGCCTCCAGCTCCACAAGATTCCCACCTTTTTACTCTCATGGGTTTTTGCCTTTATAATAACACGTTCCTATCATATTAGAAGGTCTCAGGAGGAAGGGGAGGTAAATCCACCACATTTAACAAGAGGTTTTCTATATTAAATTCTAAACTTTGTGCAGGTTTACTGGGTCAACAACCTCAGGTGCCTGAGCTTTACGGAGTTGGTTTCTCCCGGGTCAGAAAACTCAATTCCAAGCTTGGGACTGGGTCCACCACACGGCAATTGCCCAGAGCAGCTTTTCCAAAGCCACAGATGACCACAGTGAGCCTTTTAAAAACAGCTGAGACCCTTCACAACGGATTGGTCCCACACACCCCATCAACTGGATTGAAGTTCTAACTACTGTTTTATCGAATCTACATGCCATCAGTTTTAAGATGCACCGTATCCTGAGTCACTAGCAGAGACAGAATGCTGACAACTCAGCAGGAACACACCATTTATTGTGAGACATCCGTTTAGAGATGTAAAAATGCAAAGAATACGCACCTTAAAATTGAAGAAATATGGCGTTTCGTTCGTCGCTTTTCAAATCGTGATGGTTTTGGGAAATGGACATCCGCGCCTGAGTAAGATCCTACAGTCGGGAAAGTACTATGGTTCTCCCGGGCGGCTCACTGCTGAGAGTCAGACGTCTCCGGATGCGCGCTCCTTCCTTTCACCTCGCGGGATTAAAGACCTATTATCGCGAGCGTTCGGTGCTCCCGGGAGCTTCCGCCAGAGCCCAGACCGCTTGAGGCTCCTAGGGGATTGGCAATCTCCGGCGTGGAGGTGGGTCTCGTTGCACTAAAGTTTGGAACGGTGGTTATAGCTCGCAAGTGAGTCCACTGTTCCCGCGGGCTTCCCCTTAGCTGGTGAGGGGGTGGCTGGCCCGGCCTGGGGCGCGGATGGCTTCCAAGAGAAGTGGCTGCCTCCACCCGGGGCCCAGTGAACCCAACCGTCTTGCAGGGGTGGGGGATGGGAGGAAGAGGCGGGGTGCGCTGCCGTTAGGTGCCCGCAGATAACAGGTAAAAGTTTTAATATATTGAAAGTCATACTCTCCAGGAACGAGACGGAACGAGGAGTTCAGGCAAAGGCTTTATTTTAGGGAGAAACAGAGCTGCCGGGGCAGCGTTTCAAGAGAGAAACGGCCGCGCCGAGGTGGCAGGGGACAGGGTTTTTATGGCTTAAGGTTGGAGATTGGGGACAAGGGTTAGAGGTAAGTCTCTATTTTCTAACTTTCAGGATTAGGTTGGGGGATTGGGGGCAAGAGTTAGGTAAGGTCCGGTTATCTAGTTTTCTGAATTAGGGGGTTAGTTTAGGAGTTTGCAGTGCTTCGCTGTGCAAGTTAAAATTTACGCGCTTCGTGAAGCATGCAGGGATGTGATTGTCTCCTGTCGGAGGATGGAGGTTGAGTAAGGGGGGTTATTATAAGAGAGCAGTTGCTAGAGGGTGAAAAAGTGCAGGCTAGGGTGGGAGAGCTATTTGAAATATTTCCCAAGTCATGTCATGGAGGGAAGGGGTCCTGTTCTTCAGGCTTAACAATTATGTTACTCTGTTTTCAATCGGTGAAAACCAGCTTATAGAGATATTCTAATAAAAATGCATTAAGATTTCAAAAAATAGTAGATGTTAAGGAAATTGTGAGCAATCGCTCATGTATTCTAGGTGATTAAAATTACTTTATAGGTCTGTTAGATTGCTAGTTCAATTCTTGCTCATGGTTCTTATCAATTTGCATACATTTTTCTAATAAAACTTTGTGAAGGTGAGTAACCTTTCTTTTGAAAGTGTGGGTAGGTTATCAGGTCATAATAAATTTAACAATGTACATCAGGCAAAATTCTCTGTACTTAAAATGTACTAACTCATTATTTAGTTAGTACTAAATAGATACTAAATTAGATAGATGAGAAATCATAGTAATCCTTGCGGGGGTGGGGGGGCGGAAATCTCAGGATCAGCAGTTTTAAGCTTAAGCAATAGGTAGATTCTCCTGTTGTTCTCACATCACAGAATGGAAAATGAGAGCATAGAAACATCATGTCATCCCAAACCTCTCTCCTGTGTATTCATGTTTTCTCCTATAGCTTTCCTTCTTATGACATATACCACCCTAGTCTTCCTCTTTCAACCCTACTCACACTCAGCTTGGCTAATTACACATACAGTATTGTACTATCAATATAAAATGTTGTGCTGCCCATTTCCAAACCTTTATACTTAACCCTGTTAAATATTCTGAACTCCTTAACCATCAGTTGCCACATTCTTTCTATCTCCTGATAATCTATGCTCTTGAATTAACTCCCATAGTTTGCTCGTTATAGTTAGTTCTCATTAGTGAGTCCATACAATATTTGTTGTTTTCATTGTGTCTTATTTTATTCAACATGTTATCCACAATCATCCACATGGTTCTAAGCATTATGACTTCATTCCTTCTTACTGCTGCGTAATATTCCATTGCTGAATATACCAGTTTGTTTTTCCACTGATCAGTTGATGGGTATTTGGGCTGTTTCCATCCGTTGGCAGTCATGAATAATCCTGCTTGTAAGGTCAATATGCAAATATCTATTCATGTCCCTGTTTTCAGTTCTTCCAAGTATGTACTTAGTGAAGAGATTGCTAGAGCATATGACAATTTTTATTTAGCTTCCTGAGAAATGACCAAACTGCCTACCAGTGTGGCTGCACCATTTTACATTCCTACCAAGAGTGAATAAGTATACCTCTTTCTTCACATGCTTTCCAGCACTTGTAGTTTTCTGTTTTGTTTTGTTTTTTAATAATGGCCATTCCATTACATATGAAATTGTATCTCACTGTGGTTTTGAGATGCATTTCTCTGACAGTTAATGAAGTTGACCATCTTTTCGTATGTTCTTTGGCCATCTGTATTTCCTCTTTGGAAAAAGTGTCTCCTTATGCCTTTAGCCCATTTTATCCCTACAATTTTTTTTTTCAAAGTGAGAAAGTGTTCATTAATAGATGTGTAGTGGGAGAGCAGGTGGCGTAGCAGTCCACAATCTGTCTCCCCGAGTGATTCAGATAGTTTTATTGGATAAAAGATGGGCAGGGTTTAGGATAATGAGCACAGTGGCCCCAGGTGATGTAATTAGAGGTAATCTGATTATTGAGCATGTACAGATAGATTACATGCTTAGTCACAGAATGTATGAGAGAAAATGAATGAGGCATAGGTGACTTGTAGGTTAAAGTCTAAGCTACTGTGCGTGGCCAGCAGGCCCACTTTGGTTAGGTCTAGTCTCAGTCATTAAGATAACTTTCGACTTAGGGTCCATTGGTTCTGGGCATCCAGAACTACAAACAATAGGGGCTATCTTTAGTGATTACAAGACTTCAAAGTTGAGAAATTGGATAACTAGATATAAATGAAGGTTAATCACAAGGCTTTTACAATCACAGAGGCAGAAGGTAAGGGCTATTCAATTATTATCAGAGATCAAGGCAGCTGGATTACAATTTAGAGATTTCAGGTATTTCCCTCTGTCTGCTCCAGTATACCAGAAAGCAAAAAGGAATCTATCTATATGACGATTCAGTAATCAGAATCACTGTTTAAATCCTGATTTCTGAGTTAAACTTCCTCTTTCTCATTTGATAATTCTCTCTCAATCTTGAGGAGTATCTACATGGTGAATCTATTTCAAGGCCAAAAAGGAGCGTTGTTATTAAGTGGCAAAGGGAGGAAACAATGAAACTTACTGTTCTTGGAGAGTCCAGTATCTCTGGGTTTCAGAGCTTCTCTGGCTTTGCAGAAATTTGGAGTCTTCAAGTCTGTAGTCAGATGTCTGGATGTGGAACTGGAAAAGGTTTCTCTCTTTGAAACTTTCCTAAGGCAGTAGAAGTCTCTAGTGCTGGCAGAACAGAAACCTCTGTTGCCAAGCCTCTAGACTTAATTCAGTCCAATGGCCGCAAGAGGCATAGTTACCTGACTTTACTTGCTCTGTTGGGGCTCCAAAGATTTGGGCCTTCATCCTGGTCACCAAATTGTTACCGGACAAAGGTCATGGATTCTTTTGCCCAATGTACTTAATAACTGATTCCTGAGACACCAGGGTTTTGAAAAGAGAGAGTTTATTGCTATGTGTTTAGCAGAAGAGCAGATGGCCTAGCAGCCCAGAATCTGTCTCCTGCAAATTTTATTGAGCTAATGGATTGTACGCCATATAATCCATCCAGAGTATGCAGTCAGTATCTCACAGTATCTTCACACAGTTGTGCATTCATCATCACATTCAATTTTCAACCATTTTCATTGCTCTAAAATAAAAAATAATAGGATATAAAAAGAAAACCCATTTGTATTTCCTGTTGGAAAAATGTCTATCCATTTCTTTTGCCCATGTTTTAATTGGATTGTTTGTCTTTATGTAGTTGAGTTGTAGGATTTTTAAATATATATTCTGGATATTAAACTTTATCAGATGGGTAGTTTCTGAATATTTTCTTCCATTGAGTAAGCTGCCCTTTTACTTTCTTGAGGAAGTCCTTTGATGTACAAATACTTATTTTTAAGGAGATCTCATTTATCTGTTTCTTCTTTCATTGCTTTTAGTTTGGGCATAAGGTCCAGGGAAACACTTCCTACCACAAGATCTTTTCCCTACAGTTTCTTCTGAGAGATTTATGGTCATAACTAATGTTTTAGGTCTTTGATCCATGTTGAGTTAATTTCCCTATAATATATGAGGTAGGGATTCTCATTCTTTCTTTTAGGTATGTATATACAGTTCTCTCAGCAGCATTTGTTGAAGAGGTTGTTCTGTCCCACTTGGGTGGACTCAGCCACCTAATCAGAATCATTTGGCCAAAGATTAGAGGGTCTTTTGTTAAACTTTCAGTTTGATTGCTCTGGCCAATATAACTAACTAAGTCCAGTAGCATGCTGTTTTCAGCACTGTAACCTTCTAATATACTTTGAAGTCAGGAAGTGTGAGTCCTCCAACTTCATTTTTCTTTCTAAAGATGTTTTTAGGTATTTGGGGAAGATTTTTTACTTCAAATAAATTTGATTATTGGTTTTTCTGTATCGGCCAAGCAAGCTGTTGGAATTTTGAGTGATAGTGTGTTGAAACTGTAGCTCAATTTGGGTAGAATTGACATCTTAATGACATTTAGTGTTTAACTCCATGGACGTGGAATGTCTTTCCGTTTATTTAGGTCGGCCTTGACTTTTTTTAGGAATGTTTTGTAGTTGTCTGTGTACAAGTTTTTTACATCCCTGGTCAGGTTTATTCCTAGATAACTGATTATTTTAATTGCTTTTGTGAATTGAATTTTTTTCTTGATTACCTCCTCGGATAGCTCATTACTACTGTATAGGAACACCTTTGATTTTTGTGTGTTGATCTTCTTTCCTGCCACTTTGCTGAACTTGTTTATTAGCTTGAGTAGCTTTGTCATGGTTTTTTCAGAATTTTTAAAATACACGTGCTGAGTCCAGCTCAGCAGAGGGTGAAGTTGAATGGGAGGCAACGCAGAATTTAAGAAAAAGCAACGCAAGAGAAGATTAAAAGATGGGACTAGAGGATTAACAGTCTTAATGACTGAGAGCCTTGACCCTGAGTTCCTCATCATATTTGTTGAGAAGCTTCAAAACAGAAAGTATCTTTCAAGGTTGTTAGTAAGTTGTTTTTCTGCCCAAACTGTCACATCAACATTATTCTCAGGCATGCTGTACAAAGCTCGAATGTTTCCTTCTGCAAACGATCATGTGTTGGCTAGGACATTGTTATGCCCTGGCAGGACCAGGTGTTCCAAGGTTGCATTATGGAAACATTCTGACTCTAGGGCATTTTCCCACATATGGGATCATATCATCTGCAAACAGTGAAAGTTTTACTTTTTCCTTTCCAATTTGAATGTCTTTTTTTCTTGCCTAAATGCTCTAGCTATAACTTTCAACACAATATCGAATAACAGTGGTGACAGTAGGCATCCTTGTCTTGTTACATATCTTAGAGTGAAGTCTTTCAGTCTTTCCCCATTGAGTATGATGTTAGCTGTATGTTTTTCACATATTTCCTTTATCATGCTCTATTCCTGTCTTCCAAGGTGTTTTATCAAGAAAGGATGTTTGATTTTGTGAGATACCTTTTCCACATCAATCAAGATGATCCTTAGTTTTTTCCACTTTGATTTGTTGTGGTGGTGTATTATATTAATTGATTTTCTTGTGTTGAACCTCTCCATTGCATACCTGGGGTAAAAGCCACCAATCAAATGGGTGTCAAATTCTTTTAATGCGCTAATTGATTCAATTTCCAAGTATTTTGTGGAGGATTTTTGCATCTATATTAATTATAGAGATTCATCTGAAGTTTTCTTTCTTGTAGTATTTTTCTGACTTTGGTATTAAGGTGATGTTGGCATCATAGAATGAATTATGTAGCAATGAGCTACAGGCCAATGTGCTTCATCTTCAACAAAAAGGATTATTTCAGAGACCTAAGCAAAGGGCTATGCCAAATTCTCTGAGGCACAGGCTTCTAATGGCATTGCTAAAATAACTTTGAAAGCATACCATTGAACTGAGTCAAGATTTCCAGAATTCTGATGAAGAAGCTGATCATTTCATGAGATTGTTAACACTAGATCAAGTGGAGCTAGGATTAATTACCTAGGACTAAATGAACTAATAAAGAAATAATATAGTTTTGTTTGGATTCATGCTATTGTTTTAATATTCTACTTTCTAGATACAAGGGATCCTTTCTACTTTTACCTTAAACTACTTACAATTCAGTAAGATTCATAATGCTAACTAAACCTTTCCCCCTTCAGAATAGAAATAAGTCATGCTGGCACCAACAAACTTTCTTATCCTCATTAAATAGCACCTCTGCTGCAAAGACTTTCTGCCTTTCTAAGTTTTAAAATTAATGAAACATGACCCAAGGACATCCTGACCCAAATAACTACTATAGCTCACTCTGCCTTGCTCCCCCGTCCATATGGCCTGCCTAAAATTTGCCTTTTGAACAGTAACTTTTTTTTTTAACATTTTTAAATTGTGACATACAACATTTATACAAAAAAAGTAGTACATTTGAAAGAATATTTTAACACATAGTTATAGAAGAGATTTCAAAGGATGGTATGGGTTATAGTTCCAGAATTTCAAGTTTTTCTTTCTAGCTGCTCCAAGATACTGGAGACTAAAAAGAAATAGCAATATAATGATTCAGTAGTCATATTCATTTCTTAAATCCTGTCTTCTCTGTTAAACTTCTTCTTTGATCCTTCTCCTAATCCTTAAGGAAATTTGTTCTATGCACGTTTTAACTTTTCATATTGAAAAAGGTTTCAGCAATATGAGATGGTGGATGGAAGGGGATGATGTTCTTGGAAAGACTGGCATATCTGGTCTGGAATGTACTGAAAGTGTTAGTGAACTTTAGTGTGTGAAACTTTTCTATAATTTCAAATAGAGCCCTTGGGGTTAACAGGAATGATGTTGGTTGGGGTTTGATAAACCATGGTAATTAGCAATATCTAGCTGAAGCTTGCATTAGAGTAATCTCCATACTACTCTCTTGATTCTATTTGAGGTCTCTCAGCCACTGATACCTTATTTTGTTGCATTTCTTTTATGAACCAATTATGAAATTGTATAGTTTTGTTTGGATTCACGTTAATGTTTTAATATTAAACATTAAACTTTCTAGATATAAGGGATCCTTTCTACTTTTACCTTAAACTACTTATAATTCAATAATCATTCATGATGCTAACCAGATCTCTACCCCTTCAGAATAGAAATAAGTTATGCTAGAACCAACAAACTTTCTTATCCTCATTAGATAGCAGCTCTGCTGCAAAACAGTGTAGGGGGAGGGTAATGATTTTACATGCAGAATTGGGCTAAGAGGGGGGTGTGCACATCTGTGCAAGAGAAGAGGTTCTCTGGGCATAATTGTAGGTAGGCTTAGATTCTTACTACAGAAATAAATTTCATAAGAGCAAGCCTCAAGCTCCAGGTCTTCGCCAGTTAACTTACAAGTCCATAATGTTTGACAGAGCACCGGGGTCGGAAAACTTAATAGTTCCATATTTTTTTCCCAGACCTTCAAGGTATTCTGCCAATACATTTTTAAGATATATGTTTTTATTGTGATACTTTCACATGCATACCTTCCATCCAAAGCATAAAATCAGTGGCTCACAATATCAACACATAGTTGTGTATTCATCACTGTCCATCATTTTTAGAACATTTGCATCACTCCAGAAAAATAAATAAAAAAGAAAAACCCATACATCCCATACCCCTTACCCTTCCTTTCATTGACCACTGGTATTTCTATCTATCCAGTTATTTTTCCCTTTATCCCACAAAAAATTTACCTTTTTTGTCCTTATTTTTTAGTCATCTGTCCATAAAGGGAACATCAGCCACAGGTTTTCACAATCACATGGTGATATTGTAAAAGCTTTAAAGTTATACAATCGTCTTCAACAATCAAGGGTACAGGAATGCAGTTCAAAGGTTTCAGGTACTTCCCGCTAGCAGTTCCAGTATAACATAAAATAAAAAGGTGTATTTATATAATGCATAAGAATAACCTCCAAGATAACCTCTCAACTCTGTTTGAAATTTCTTAGCCAGTGAAACTTTGTCTCATTTCTCTCTTCCCTCCTTTTGTCAAAAACAGTATGATTGCAAAGTCCTTTGCAAGTATTTTTTATTCTCTGCCAAATTACTCTGGGATGTATTAGGACATCACACTAACATGTGCAAACCAACAAGCCCTCACAATCTATTCAAGATTCCATGTAATTATGGTCTTTGAATAAACTGACCATACAAGTTAAAAAAAAATAATGTGCAACCCAGAATAAAACTTTTGTACCAAATAAACATTTCTTCCTTTGGGCTTACATAGAGTTAAAGTTTTAAGCTATGGATCATATCATCCTTTACCCTGTATTCTGATTTACCTTGGTCCCATCCCATTCTTCATTCATGTCTCTAGTGAAAGTCTGATTACTTGTTCAACTTTTAAACAGTTTCTATATAGGGTAGTGTTGGCTTTCATAGCTTCAGAGTTCTAATTCTGAGTTTCAGGTATCACGTATATAACTGAAGTTTCTGGGAATAACCAGGTTATATACATATAGGTCAGTATCTTGGAATTTAGAAATAACATTTACAACTCCCAAATCGACGTGACTCTCAGTTCCTCCACTTATATACCTAGCATATATCTATATATGCCTAGGATCATATGGCAACCCCACCCCTAGCCTCTTGTGGAACCACCACACTTCCCTCCAGAGGGCCTGTGCCTCTCACCTTCCCTACCAGCCGTGAATAGGTGCATCTCTTTTGCCATATTTTCTCCAGCACTTGTTTCTCCCTGTTCATTTTTAAGCAGTTTGTTCACACATCATACAATCCAACCCAAGGAAAAAATCAATGGTTCTTGGTATAATCACATAACCGTGTCTTCGCCACCACAGTCTATATGAACACATTTCCTTTTCTTCCACAAAGAATCCCATACCCCTCCCCCATATCCCCCACTTGTTAACATTTAATTTTGGCATAATGTCTGTGTTACAGTCAGTGGGAGCATATTACAGTGTTACTGTTGACTGGAGTCTTCAGGTTGCATTGACTGTATTTTTTCTTGTGTACTAACGTCCCATTTTCAACACCTTATAGTGTTGGCATTGATTTCTTTTCCTTCATGAAAAACATTCTTATGTTTATACATTAATCACCATCATTGTCCACTCTAGGCGTTCCTAAGTTATACCATCTCAATCTTTATCTGCTGTGTTTCCTTCTGGTGTCATATGTGCAGCCAGCTCTTCTCCCTCAACCTTTCTAAACTTCAGCTTTATTCCATGTATTTATATTATTGTGCTTTCATCAGACAGTATTGTGCTATCAATTTCTGAAGTTTTGCAGTCAGTCCTGTTGCACATTCTGTACTCCTTCAACACTAAATGCCCAAACTCTACCCTCTTTCTATATCCTGACAACCTGTGTCCTTAACTTTCACTCTCAAAGTTCACTCATAAATGTTAGTTCAAATTAGTCAGACCATAAAGTATTTGTCTTTTTGTTTCTGGCTAATTTTATGCAGCATAATGACCTCATGGTTTATCCACGTTGTTACGTGTGTCATGACTTCATTCTGTCTTACAGCTGCATAATATTCAGTTGTATGTATATATCACACCTCGTTTAGCCATTCATCCATTACTAGACATTTGGGCTGTTTCCATCGCTTGGCAGTCATAAATAATGCTGCTATAAATAACTGTGTAAATGTACATTTGTGTCCTTTTCTTTAGTTCCTCTGAATACATAATTAGTAATGGGATTCCTGGATCATAGGGCAAGTCTATAATTAGCTTCCTGAAGAACTGCCAAACTGCCTTCCAGAATGCTTGTACCATTTTACATTCCCACCAACAATGGGTGTGTGCTTTTTTCTGCCCGTCCTCTCCAGCACTTTTCATTTTCTGCTTTTTTGATAACATCCATTCTAGTGGGTTTGAGATGATACCTCATTGTGGTTTTGATTTGCATTCCCCAATAGCCAGTGAAGTTGAGCATCTTTTCATGTGCCATTTAGCCACTTGTATTTCCTCTTCTGAAAAGTGTATACTCTTGTCTTATGCCCATTTTTACATTGGGTTGTTTGTCTTTTTGTTGTTCAGATGTGTTATCTCTTTATATATTCTAGATATTAAACCCTTGTCTAATACGTGGTTTTCAAATATTGTCTCTCATTGCATAGGCTGCCTTTTAACTTTCCTGTCAAAGTTCTTTGATGGACAAAAGTGTTTAATATTGAGGAGATCTCGCTTGCCTATTTATTTTTTCATTGCTTATGCTTTGGTTGTAAGGGCAAGGAATCCACTGTATCCCAAGATTTATATATTTCCCTACATTTTCTCCTAACAGTTTCGTTGTCTTAGCTTCACTGTTTAGGTCTTTGATCCATTTTGAGTTAATTTTTGTGCAGTGTATGCGATATGGATTCTTTTTCATTCTTTTACATATGGATAGCCAGTTCTTCAAGCACTATTTATTGAAAAGGCTACTCTGTCCCAGTTGGATTGGTTTGACCACCTTATGAAACTTCAATTGTCCATAGATGAGAAGATCTCTTTCTGACCACTTAATTCTATTCCATTGGTCAGTGTATCTATCTTTATGCCAGTTCAATACTATTTTGAACACTTTGGCTTTGTAATATGCTTTAGAATCAGGTAGGGTGAGACCTTTTTTCTCATGATGTTTTTATATATTTGGGGCATTCTACGCTTCCAAATAAATTTGGTTACAGGTGTTTCTGTTTCTGCAAAGTAAGTTGCTGGAAATTTAATTGGAATTGCATTGAATCAGTAAATTAATTGGGGTTAAATTGACATCTTAACTATATTTAGTCTTCCAATCCATGAATATGGTGTGCCCTTCCATTTATTTAGGTTTTCCATGTTTTCTTGTAGTAATGTTTTGTAGTTTTCTGTGCATATCTTTTGTGTCCTTAGTTAAATTTATTTGTAAATATTTGATTCTTTTGGTTGCTGTTTTAGTTTGTAAGCTGCCATAATGCAATACCAGATATGGAAGCACTTTTAAGAGAGGAATTTATTAATTACAAGTATCCAGTTCTAAGGCCATGAAAATATCCAAACTAAGGCATCCAGGGAAGATACCTTGATTCAAGAAATCCCGATAGGTCCTGAACATCTCTGTCATCTGGAAAACCACATGGCAACATCTACAACTTTGTCTACTTGCTCTTTGTTTCATAAGGATTCCCTGGCATTCTCCTTCTGCATCTACAGAGATCTCTGGCTGTGTGGGCTCTCTCAGCTCTGTTGGTTTTTTCCCAAAATGATTCCTTCTTAAAGGGCTCTAGTAAGCCACCCCACCTTGAATGGGTGGAAACACATCTCCATGGAAACGATTTACTCCAATATTACCACCCACAATTGGGTGAGTCACATTTCCATGGAAACAATCAAAAGTATCCCACCCAGCAACATTGAATGAGGATTAAAGGACATGGCTTTTCTATGGTACGTAATAGCTCCAAACTGGCACACTTTTGTAAATGAATTTGTTTTTCTTACTTTCCTCCTCAGATTACTCCTTATTAGTGTATAGAAACATTATGGATTTTTGGGTATTGATCTTTTACTCTGATACTTTCCTGTACTCACTTATTAGCTCTAGTAGCTTTGCTGTGGATTTTGTGGAAGTTTCAACATATGGTCATCTGCAAACAGAGTTTTACTTCTCCCTTTCCAAGTTTGGATGCCCTTTATTTCTTTTTCTTGTCTCATTAATTTGGTTAGAACTTCCAGCATAATGTTAGATAATTGACATCTTAACTATATTTAGTCTTCCAATCCATGAATATGGTGTGCCCTTCCATTTATTTAGGTTTTTATCTATCCATTTATGTTAGATAATTGACATTTTAACTATATTTAGTCTTCCAATCCATGAATATGGTGTGCCCTTCCATTTATTTAGGTTTTCCATGTTAACCTAAATAAATGGTGACTGTGGGCATCCTTGTGTTGTTCCTTATCTTAAAGAGAAAGGTTTCAGTCTTTCCCTTTTGAGTATGATGTTAGCTGTGTTTTTTTCATATATCCCTTTCTCGTGTTGTGGAAGTACCCTTCTACGTCTAACATTTGAAGTATTTTCATCAAGAAAGGATGTTGAATTTTTGAACTGTTGAATTGAACAGATGCGTAAAAAGGACTTGAAAAGAAAATAAGCTGCAGTGCTCACTGCAAAAGAGTAAATAATCATTTCAGTTCATTGGTAATATGGTCACGATGACTTCAAACTGCAGGAGGCATTGACCTTTCCACTTTTCAAAGAAAGCTAACTAGCATTGGGGAAACCTTGTTTCTGCAGTTGTATGGATCAGAATGTTTGAAATAGTAACATCGGGACTCAGGACCTTTAGCTGCTCCCACCTGAACCTCTCAAAATGTAAAAAAGTAGAAATTTTCCCCAACTCCTGCTGTTATGAGGGCTGACTGCTCACGGCTGGGAAGGCAACAGCACTGGAAAAAAACTGCCCTCTAAAGGCACTTGTGTATCTGGCTTCATATAGAAGGCTTGTCTTATGCAATTTTATGTGAGTAGAACACCAGTCAATTCTGAATACACATGATCATGGTGTGAATCCACATTTTTTTTTTTTTTTTTTTTTTGCTAGAAGTTGAAGTGTTTGATGCCGGAGACCCGGGTTCGATGCCCAGTGCCCGCCCATGCAAAAAAAAATTGAAGTGTTTGTCCCCAATAAATTATATTCTGTACAAGATTCAAATGTCTATGAAACCTTTAGATCATTATGAAGAACAGTGGAAAAAGAAGATCAGGATATAGATACAACAAAAACCTGCATATAAAACTTTGAAAAAACAAGTACATGTACTTCCAGGATATGATATGAAATTAATTCACTCTGATATCTCTTTATTCTGATACCAGAAATTTTACATAGCATTGAAATGAAGTTTAAATTTTCTAATAATCTTAAGTTTCGACAGTGTCAGCCATTCAACCTAAGCAAGAGCCTGGGTTGCCACTTGGCTTTGCTCATAAATAAAACTGGACACAGTCCAGAAGGAGTTAAACAGCTTCATTTTCCTGTGGCGCTCTCACAGCTCAGGGCATCCATGTTGGTGTGTGGTATTTGTGTGCATGGACCGGGCATGCTCTGGACCAACAGTCAAAGAGCTATGATTCAGTAAATAGAATTTCAGTTGATCTTCCTACAAGAAAACATCTGAGATGCAATATTAAAAACAAGCCCAATATTAATCATTTATTTAGAAATGGTTGGCTCTTGAATTGTGCAACAGCAAAGTCCCATTAAACATACCTGTCTTTAAATGGTGAAAGCAGTTTTTTATGAGAAGCTCTGAAATGAAAGCAAGGTGGACAGAGAACTGGTGAGAGGCCAGTGCAGACTTTGCTTCCTGCATCCCATAAGTTTTGATATGCTCTATTTTCATTTGCCTTGTGGTATTTACTGATTTCTCTTGTAATTTCTTTCTTGACCCACTGGTTGTTTCAGAGTGTGTTATTTAACCTCCATATATTTGTGAATTTTCTGGCCCTCTGCCTGTTATTGATTTCCAGCCTCATTCTTTTATGATCCAGAAAGTGTTTTGTATGATTTCAATCTTTTAAAATTTATTGAGACTTGCTTTGTGATCCAGCATATGGTCTCTCCTTGAGAATGATGTATGAACACTTGAGAAAAATTTGTATCCTGCTGTTTTGGGGTGTAATGTTTTGTAAAGGTTTGTTAAATCTAGTTTATTTATCATATTATTCAAAATCTCTGTTGCCTTATTGATCCTCTGTCTAGATGGTCTATTCCATTGATGAGAGCAGGGATTTCAAGTCTCAACTATTATTATAGAGTTGTCTACTACTTTCAGTGTTCTCAGTGTTTCCCTCATGTATTTTGGAGTACTCTGGCTTGGTGCCTAAATATTTATGATTGTTTTGTCTTCTTGTTGAATAGTTCCTCTTATCAATACATAGTGTCCTTTTTCTCTTTTAATGGTTTTATATATGAAGTCTAATTTGTTGGGTATTGTAGCTACCCCTGCTTTTCTCTGATTGTCATTTGCGTGAAATATCTTTTCCCAACCTTTCACTTTCAACCTGTATTATTCTGTGGGTCTTAAGTGAGTCTCCTGTAGACAGCATATAGATGGGTCCTGTTTTTTAATCCACTCTGCCAGTCTATGTCTTTTGATTGGGAGAGTTTAGTCCATTAACATCTGATGCTATTACTGTAAAGGCAGTCATTCTTCCATTTTGTTTTTTGGATTTTATGTGTCATATCTTATTTTTTCACTTTTTAAAATTTTTTTCTTTTTGCATGGGCAGGCTCCAGGAAACGAACCCCTGTCTCTGGCATGGCAGGCGAGAACTCTGCCTGCTGAGCCACCGTGGCCCACCCTTTTTTCTCTTTACTGATAGTCTTCATTTCTACACTTTTCCCCTGACTTCTCTCTCCTGTCTTTTCCTGTCTACCTGTAGTGCTCCCTTTAGTATTTCTTGTAGCATGAATCTCTTATTTACACATTGTCTCAGTGACTGTCTGAAAATATTTTAATCTTCCCCTTGTTTTTGAAGAATTTTTCTGGGTATAGGGTTCTTGGTTGGCAGTTTTTTTTTTTTTATCAGAATCGTAACTGTATCATACCTCTGCCTTTTTGCCTCAGCGGGTTCTGCTGAGAAATCCAGACATAGTCTTATCAAGCTTTCTCATGTACTGGCTTGAAAGAATTCATGTACCTTTTCTAGGGTACTGATTTCTTCCTGATTGGTCTTGTGGGAGCAATTGTTTCTCTTAATCCCTATTCAATAATGTAGGTTGGAAACGTGTTTGGGTTATCTCCATGGAAATGTGACTCACCCAGTTGTGAGTATGAACTTTTTTTTTTTTTTCAGGGGGAATCCTCCCTCCACCCCCTCCCCCACCTGGCAGCTCTGGGCTGCTCTGTTCTAGCTTGCCCTGGACATCGACCGGACAACTGTACGGGTATTCGTTAGGCTAAACTCTGCTCCACCTTGCGGCTGCACCTTGCAGATAGGGCATCCCCTCAGACACCCATGGGACACCCCTTGCCTCCCGGTGAAGGTAGGGGGAGGGGTAGGCTTGTGCCCGGACTCAGCAAGTATCTGCGTTCTGCCTTCCCGAGCAAAGGGTCCTCTGTCCGCTTCCTGAGTATGAGCTTTTGAGTAGAGGGAGATGTGACTCCATCCATTCCAGGTGGGTTTTGATTACTTTACTGGAATCCTTTAACAGAGGAAGCATTTTGGAGAAAACTTGAGAACTATAGGAGAGCAACAGCAGAGTCACAAGAACATTATAGCCATGAGAAGCAGAGAGTCCACCAGCCAGCGACCTTTGGAGATAAAGAAGGAGAATGCCCCTGGGGGAGCTTCATGAAGAAAGAGGCCTGGAGAGGAAGCTAGAATATATTGCTGTGTTTGCAATGTGCCGTTCTGATTGAGAGAGAAACCCTGAACTTCATCGGCCTTTCTTGAGTGAAGGTAACTTCTTGTTGGTGCCTTAATTTGGACATTTTTATAGACTTGCTATAATTGGGGACATTTTCTTGGCCTCAGAACTGTAAGCTAGCAACTTATTAAATTCCCCTTTCTAAAAGCCATTGTAGTTCTAGTATATATATTGCATTCCAACAGCTAGCTAAACAACTAGAACAGCTTGTATGTGATGAATTGCTTTTCTTTTGATGCTTTCAAAATTCTCTCTTTGACATTTGATAATTTGATTAGTAAGTGTCTTGGAGTAGGTCTGTTTGTATCTATTCTGTAGGGTATGCTATATTCCTTGGATCTGTTATTGTATGCCTTTCATAAGAGTTGGGAAATTTTCAGTGATTATTTCCTCCATTGTTCTTTCTGCTCCCTTTCCCTTCTCGTTTGCTTCTGGGAAACCCATGACATGTTTATTTGTGTGCTTCCTGTTGTCATTCAATTCCCTGAGACCCTGCTTATATTTTTCCATTTCTTTCCCTATGTTTTCTTTTGTGCATAGGATTTCAAATGTCCTGTCCTCTAATCTACTTTTCCTTTCTTCTGACTCTTTAAGTCTACTGTTGTAGATATCCATTGGCTTTTTCATCTCTTTTATTATGCCTTTCATTCCCATAAGTTGTGCAATTTGTTTTTTTAAACTTTCAAGTTCTTTTTTATGTTTGACCAATGTCTTTATATCCTTCATCTCTTTTGCCATATCTTCCCTCAACTCATTTATTTGATTTTTATGTTTGAACGTCCTGAATTTGTTGTTTCTACTCCTGTATCTCATTTGAAATGTTGGTTTGTCCTTTGGCTGGGACTTATCTTTGATTTTTCCAAGTATTATTTTTTTGCTGCTAATGTAGACATTTGATTTCCTTAATTAGTTTATTTTAGATGTTTTCATTCTCTTACCAAGAGTTTTCTTGTTAAATGGCTTTGTTATCTAGCTGTACTTTGGCATTCAGTTCAATTTATTGTAGACCTCTAGCCTAGATTCTGTCTGACTAATCAGAATTTTACAGGTCTTGTTGTTTTTCTGTTTTTTTTGTCCTGCCTACATGGAAACTTTCTTTTTTTTTTTTTTTTTTTTTTTTTTTTTTTTTTTTTTTTTTTTTTTTTTTTTTTTTTTTTTTTTTTTGAGGAGGGTCTCCTAAGATATGCCCTACCCCAGACATATTTTCTCAGACCAGACAAATCCATGTCTCCGGAGGAAAGAGGAGCCAGTATGAAATTTCCCTGAGTGTGAATACCAGCAGGGTTTCAGACTTTCTTATGAAGTCTCGAGACTGTGTGCTTTTCCTACCCTGCCCAGCATGTGGTATTTGTCTGCCCACAGCTTCCCACACTGTAAAGGGATGTGGTGCCTTTAATTTCTGCAGCCTCCCTCTTCCAGTGGTGAGTTTGAGACAGAGGCTGAGGGAGTGAGTGAACTTCTGTTTTTCTACCCTGTGGGACTTGAATTCCCAGAAGGAAGGTGGTCAGTTGAGCTAGGCTCTGCCCTCCTTTTCTTGGGCAAAGTATACCTTTCGAAAATTGTCCCCAATCATCTCTTAGACATGCCTTAATTCCACCTCTGGGTGGGGCAGTGCTGAAGTTTAAAGAACTTGCATTTCTATCTATTGAGCTGTTCAGAACTAAAAAGAAAGAACAAGGGGGGAAACGCCTTTTCAGAACCTGACCCCAGCAACCTGGGTTTGCTAATCAAGAGCTGGAGTTGGTACCTGGCTCTGTGTGTCCCCAGGCTCTATGTGCCCTCTTTTCTTGGAGTCCAGCCCTTTTCCAGTATTTTATGTTTTCCAAATCAAAAAGCCTCTCTGTCTCCCATTACCCCACCCACCTCTCTCTTGGGTTAAAAACTCCTGGCTCCTTTAGTTTTTACTTCAGGTCTATCTATGCTCTGCATATATTTTTCAGCAGTCAGAATTTGTTAATTCCACAATTGGACCGTGGTTGAGAGAATTCCCTTGTTACTTGTAAAGTCTGTTTTCTTTCTTCTTGAGGAACCAGTCTGTCATGTCTTCCCTCTTCTAGGGGGAAGAGGCAGCAACGTCTGCTGCTTTGGAGACTTACAGTTCTGTGTAGGATCTCAGTCAGAGAAACTAGCAGTAACAAAAATGAACCTGTTGACTGCACCAAAAGTCCAGGGGCTCAGGTTTTTTTGGATATCACACTTTTATTAATAAATAAGTCCACACATAGTGCAATATTCAAATCATGAAATTGAGGGGGAGCTCTGTAGAGGGAGAGCAAGAGCACAGATTATAAAGGCAGAACAATGTAATCATTTAAAAAAATAATTTTATTGAGATATCTTTAGACACCTACAGTCCATCCAAAGTACACAAACAGTGGCTCACAGTATCGTCACATAGTTGTGTATTTATTGCCATGATCATTTTTAGAAAGTCTGCATCACTCCAGCAAAACAAATAAAAAGAAAACAACAACAAAAAAATACATCCCATACCTGTCATTGATTACTAGTATTTCAATCTACTTGACTTTATTTAGTGATTAATAGATTATTAACACTCAAAATTGTATCATTATCAGGGGAAAATAACTGTTTCTCTAATGACACAAGAACTATCCAGGACTTAATAAGATTTTTAGTGTGTACTAGGTTTGATGCATATCTTAGACACAGGATATACCCTTGCTGGACTATTAGGGCATGACTGATAATGAGAAACAGTAATTTATAAAACATCCTCTGAAGAGCTTTCTCAAACAGTAATTTCGCCCTGAAATTAAAACAGAATATAAAATTTATATTAATACCTGATTTTAGCTATAAATTGTAAAACACAATGATCTCACTTGAAATTTTATGGTTTTGATGTTACTCTTTAAAAGGAGCTCAAGAGAAATTCACAGCTCATTTTTAGATCATGAATTTGGGTATTTGTGTTCACAATAAAGTTGTAATCTCTCAGCCTCAAAGTTTATTATACAACAATCAAGCAGCAGAGACTGTTTCAAAAACAGTATTAGTTTTGCTTCCTTGTTTCTTTCCAGTACTGATCATTCTAAGGTGTTATGAATGCATCCAGTAGATGTATCCAGTAGTAGAATAGGGGCTGCTGAATTGGTCACAAAAATCCCTCTTGGAGGAGCTACACTTTTCGTTTGGAAGAAACTGCAACTTTATTTTCTTCTGTTCCTTTTCTATTATGAAAACAGGGCTAAAGAGAATCTTTTAAATATATTTTTTACTGTAAACAATGAACAAACGTACAAACATTCTTGGCATACATGCAAACATTCTTGACATGGTTGCAGTCATTCTTAACATGCAAATATTCTTGACATGGTTACAATCAGTGGCTCACAATATCATCACACAGTTGTATGTTCATTACCATGATCACTTTTTGAACATTTGCATCTCTCCAGCAAAAGAAAGAAAACAGGAAAAACTCATTCATGCCGTACCCCTTACTACTCCCTTTCATTGACCGCTAATATTTCAGTCTACTCAATTTATTTTAACCTTTGTTCCCCTATTATTTTAAACAGAATCTTAAAGTCTCATTTTCTGCTGAGTATTTTAAAGTATCTTAGTCTCTTAAAATCTGTTTGATGTGGAGGAAAAAACGTTTTCACTGAAATATATTTTTCCTCGATTCCCTCCTCCATTCTCTCAACATGAAGTCAAAGCAAAGGTAGAGCCCCATAGAAATTTCAACATTGAATATTATTATCTCTTACAGGTAGGTAGGAGTCAGAAAGCTTTGTATAAATCAGTATGTCTGCATATATGTTAGCTTAGTAGAAACCACAATCTAACAGACTATTTGTATTAAAAAACGCATCTTTCAAAAAGTTCCTAGTTTTCTAGATAGTCCGTTTAGACGGAATTCACTTCCGTGTTCATATCGGAAAGCAGTAAACAGATGACTCCCATTTGAGCTTCATGTAAGTCACTTTACAGTAGTATATAAAGGATGAACATCAGAATCTCCAGAGTATTTTCAATCCGTAATCATACACACAAATACGTAGTTACCAATTCTCTCATCAACATTTTTGACAATTCAGAAAGCCTACTTTTCTAAATGAATTCTAGGAGAAAAGTACCTTGAATTTAAATTTTTTAAAATTTCGGTCTTCAATATTGAAATTGCTAAGTTACTCCATTTTTCCATGAAAAAAATAGAAAAATAAAATTTGAAGCATAAATGAAAAAAATTTTTAAAAATTAGAAAACATCCTCTTACTAAACATTTAAGAAAAATCCTACATAGAAAAACACATAGAGAATATTCCAATTGAAGGAAAAGCCTGTGTGCACAGAGATGCTCACTAAAGCATTTCTGGCAATAAATAATAATTGAAATCAAATGTAATATCCAGTAATGGAGCTCTAAAATAGATTAGGAAATGTCCAATAGATAAAATACATGGCAATTAAAAGTTGTTAGAACAATGATTAAGCAACATGGGAAAATGCATAACAAGGTTAAATCAAATACAAAAATTATCTCTACTACATTTAAGTAATCTCTATGTCTATTTTCAAAAACTACACAGGAACATGATTCAACATGCTGTCTCACTGTATTATGAGTATATTTTTTCCTTTGTTGAAGAAACAAAACAATGTGAAGTTTTTATTGTGGCTGTACATTAAAGAAAATAACTTCTGGTTCCTGAGGGTGGCCTTGTCCTGATACGTGTTTGCCTGTACTTGGGAAGTAGTTCTGTGACTAGCAGCGCAGTTCCTGTGAGAGGGGTGCTCATGAATAGGACCAAAAGAAGGGTGATGAGAGGCAGCTGGCAACCCAGATAAACTGGTTTAATCCCTGCCATAGATTTCATAAACTAGGCCTTAATTTGTCCATTTTGACACTTCTGTACTATATATATATTTAATCTGTGTTTGAAGACAAAATTTTCACATTTAAGTCTTTATGTTTCTGCCTTCAAACAAATTTAAATACATAACTACCTCTTTGTAAGTAAAGCAGTTGTTGATAAGCAATCAAATTTTTTTTTCATTGATAAAAATTGGTATTAACCATGACTACCAATAATTACAGACCACTGGGTGAGATTTATAAGAAATGATACAGAACAGAGGATTACTTACAAACAAAAACATTTTGTAATTGAAAGTTGAATATTTCATTGGGTTTTACAGCTAAGTAACTGGTCAAAAGACTGGACTTCCTATAAATGCAGTGAAGCAAAATTATAAAAGCTTTCCTACAGGCTCTCAGAGTATAAGGATTGGAAACCTTTTGTGGCTTTTGTGATGACTGTTGTAGCCTCCTAGTCTATTTTAGCTCTCTAAAAAAAAAAGGTCCATCAAAAGACAAAAGCAGGGCAGACCATGGTGGCTTAGCAGGCAGAAATGTTCTCCTGCCATGCCAGAGGACCCCGGTTCGATTCCCAGTGCCTGCCCATGTAAAAAAAAAAAAGAAGCACTGAATATATTCAGACAGTTGCCCAGACTTTTAAAATGTGAAATTATATCATTGAGTTCTATTTGTGGAATATCTCAATAAGCAATATTTAGAAATGCTACAATAGAAAGGCTTATTACTGTGCTGCAGATTCTATACTGATACAAAAATACTCATAAAGAGTTTTATATACTCAGTGTAATCGTTAACATTTTATTTCTTGCAAATTCTATAATCTTTCACTTATATTCTCCCAATTGGTTACATTACAAATAGCTTTTAATAAGCATGCATCCATTCATCAGTTTCCAGCAGTGGAATAAGACATGTTCCTTGCAGTGGATCCTGATTAGAGCAAGCAATAATCTGTAAGTGTCCCTGTTCCTTATTGAATCCAAGTGAACCTCAACCTGAACCTTGAACACCAATAGATACAGCTGGCAACTTTTCCTTAAATTAATCAGAGGAACCAAAGTCACACTTGATGGCTTCCAGCAATTCCCCTTTGGGTTCTCTGCCAGCATTAGGGCTCAGATTTGTCCAGAAAATGGTATGGTTGATATGGCCTACACCATTGAACTTCAGTGTGGGCTGCAGAGCTGCCTGAGTTGTGACATCAGCCTTTGACAGCACCTCTTTATATTTCTCCTCAGTGATGTTCCAGTTATTCACGTACGCAGCCTGGTGTTTGCTATGGTGCAGCTGCATGATCATGTTAATGTTGAGTCTCCAGGACACCATAATCATAAGGCAAATTGGGGAGGCTGTGCTTTTGCCTGAAACTCCAAATTCCCAAAGCTGGTACCAGCTTCCTGCTCCTTCTTTATGGCACTTGGGACAACATGGTGCCTGGGCTGCTCTTGCAGCTGCTCTTGCAGCTGCTCTTGCAGCTGCTGTGCAGCACAGGGGCTGCAAGAGCAGGTGCTGGAGCAAAGTGTGAGCACAGACCTAGTAAAGGTTTTTTTTACCCCTTATCCCTGTTTTTGTCATTTTTTTATTCATCTGCCATAAAGGGAGCATCAGCCACAAAGATTTTACAGTTACACAGTCACATTATAAAAGCTATATAGTTATATAGTCATCTTCAAGAATCAAGGCTACTGGAATACAGTTCAGCAGTTTCAAGTACTTCACTCTAGCCACTCTAATACACCATGAACTAAAAAGGGATATCTGTATAAAGCATAAGAACCTCCAGAATAATCTCTTGACTCTGTTTCAAATCTCTCAGCCATTGAAACTTTATTTTGTCTCATTTCTATCTTCCCCATTTTGGTCAAGAAGAAAAATGTATTCTTTAAGAAATTCTTATTGTTTGGTGCAGGATAGAATTCCATATTTGGCTTAGCCTTGACGTAGAGGAACCTAAACTACAGAAGGAAAAGTGAGCTGGCAAGTTAGGATTGGTTCTTGGGTTTCAGGTTCTGGGAGCAGGAGCACTTACAGCACACTGAACCTTAGTTGAATTTTGGTTTGCTGGCATGGGCTTAGTGTGCAGAACTCCATCTCGGGCCACCTTAACTTATTTATCTTCTCTTATGCTTGAGTGTCTTACTTATGTTGACAATATAAATCCTTACTGCTTTCTAAAAAATAAAATAATCTACAATTATTCAATAAATGTATATATGAAAGTACCACATCCAAAACAGAACATCTGTCCTTTCTAAAGAGATCACGAACTTGGCAAGCAAATGGTTCATAAAATAAGATGGCAGAAGACCTAAACAATTTAGAAAGTATAACCAATATTCTCTATTCAAAAGAAAATAAAATCATAAAATAGTGGCAGGCAGAAAATATAATCTAGGATCTGAGAATTAACAGTTGGAAAAACCTCTAAATCACAAGTTTTTAAAATATATGTAATGGAGAAAAATAATATTTGAATATGTTACATAAATCTCCCAAAGTCACAAAGCCAGACCAGTATTCTCAGGAAAATTATTGGCCTTATACAGTGAAAAATATATTAAGACTAGACTCTTGAAAGAGGCGATTAAAAATAATGATGTAGATTCAAGAGGAAAATGGGAATGGACACAGTCAAATTAGGAAATTAGTTTTGTGAAGCAAAAGTTGACAGACAAAAAATGTAAGATTGGTTTGATATTAAAAAGTATGAATATGCTCAGAACTCATCTTAAGTGAATGAAGCCTATTCATAGGTGGTTTTTCAAAAATTCATCAGAACTCAAAAATTGAAAGACTGGGAAGGTCAAACAGTTGTGAGACAGGTTCAAAATGAAAGCAGCACTTTCTTCTCCCAAAGTGCTGCCCTGGTTCAGCTTCTTCTCAAGATGAATATAATCTATATTTTGTATTCCTTTAAAACAAAATAAACCTAATAGGGCCTAAATTCCAGGGGTCACACCCTGATTACACACATAATGTAGTCAATGCCTCATTCTGTGGAATGCTCATTAGTTCATCTGGATTGGAAATACCAGAAAAATACAAAATTATAACCCTCATATGATGTTGGTTATGTAGGAACACTATGAAGGGAAGTTTTGAAAATTACACATTTCTTCATTCTTAAGTCCGTTAGACTGTATTCTGTGTACAAGGAAATAGCCAGGTCCTGGAGATTCAGCAGGGAACCTAAAACACTGGATCTCCATGAAGAAATGGCTGGAATTCTTTGAAATAAATCTGGAAATAAATTGTTCAAATGTTAAAATAAATTGTGTAAATTGAATTACTAGTAATAAACGAAAAGGAGTGGTAAGGAGTATAGAGAAAAAATAAGGGGAACAGGTTAAAATATATTGGGTAGATGGAAATACTAGTGCTCAATGAATGAGAAAGAGGAGTAAGGGGTATGGTATGTGTGCTGGTTTGAAAGGATGTATGGACCCTAGAAAAGCCATGTTTTAATAAAAATCCCATTTTGTAAAGGCTGAATAATCCCTATTCAATACTGTATGTTTGAAACTGTAATCAGATCATCTTCCTGCAGATGTGATTTAATCAAGAGTGGTTGTTAAGCTGGATTAGGTGATGACATGTCTCTACCCATTTGGGTGGGTCTTGATAAGTTTCTGAAGTCCTATAAAAGAGGAAACATTTGGAGAATGAAGGAAATTCGGAGAGAGCAGAGAATGCTGCAGCACCATGAAGCAGAGAGATCATGAACCAGCAACCTTTGGAGATGAAGAAGGAAAATTCCTCCTGGGGTGCTTCATGAAGCCAGAAGCCAGGAGAAGAAGCTAGCAGATGATGCTGTGTCTGCCATGTCCCTGTCCAGATGAGAGAGGAACCCTGATCGCATTCACCATGTGCCTTTCCAGATGAGAAAGAAACTGTGACTGTGTTTGCCATGTGCCATCTCACTTGAGAGAGAAACCCTGAATTTCATCAGCCTGGTTGAACCAAGGTATCTTTCCCTGGATGCCTTTGATTGGACATTTCTATAGACTTGTAATTGGGACATTTTCTTGGCCTCAGAACTGTAAACTAGCAACTTATTAAATTCCCCTTTTTAAAAGCCATTCTGTTTCTGATATATTGCATTTCGGCAGCTAGTAAACTAGAACAGTATGTATAAGCTTTTTCTTTTTTCTTTTTTTTTATATTTTTCTGGAGTGAAACGAATGTTCTAAGAGGTGATCAGGGTGATGAATATACAACAGTGTGATGATATTGTGAGCCGTTGTTTGTACACCAAGTATGGAATGTTCATATGTTAAAAATGTATGTTGTTTTGTGAATAGAAACATTAAAAAAAAATTGAATTCCCATAGCCTGCCCATGCCAAATAAAAATAGACAATGAAATTAAGTTTCCTACATGCCCAGTGGTATGACAAAAATACTCATGTTGGGTGGGCCGTGTGGCTCAGCAGGCATAGTTCTCACCTGCCATGCTGGACACCTGGGTTCGATTCCCGGTGCCTGCTCATGCAACAACAATAAAAGTACCCATGTTCCCACGGTTCATCCACTCTCCTATATCTTAGCTCCATCTCAGTTCCTGTGCATCTGTGGAGTACCCCCATTGACCTCCTTCCATGTCATACCTCTGTATCCCCCACACCGCATCCTACTTCTGTGCTTCAAGGCTGCCTCAGCTGCACCCAACCCCAGTGGCCCCCGCACCACATCTCTGCAACTCTGCATCCTGCACCCCATGCTCACAGACAACAGCATAGCATCCCAACCTATGCCTATCTGCACTGCAGCCCATCATCACGCTGTTGCACCCTACCCACATCCTAGTCCACATCCAGTCCACAAATACAAAGCTTTAGACTACTGAAAGAAATAAACTTCCAAAATAACCTGTCAGTCTATTTGCGTGCCTCAAAGGCAACAGAAGTTCACTAAACATATCAAGATGCAGGCAGACATAGCCCAGCCTCGTAACTACATTAAAACACTGGAAGAGACACAAACTTTGGAGCAACTAATAAAAGATACTCATATAACTCTACTAAATAAAATCAATGCTATGCTTAATGACATAAAATAGATCAAGAAGATACTAGAAGAGTATAAAGAGGAATTTGAAAGAATAAATAGAAAAATAGCAGATATCACAAAAAATTTTGAATTGGACCTCAGGGAAATGATGAACAAAACAAAGCATACATATTTGTTCCTTCTAGCCTTCAGTGTTCTGGAACAGCTAGAAGGAAAAATCTGAGATGATGTATGGTAGCCCATGACAAACTTGGATCCGTCCTGTAACTAGTTGAAGAGTGCTTTGAAAACTACTGCTTTTTGCTTTGCTTTGCTTTGCTTTCTATGTGTGTTATATTATACAATTTAAAAATGAAAAAAAGTGCACAAATATAAGAATCTTGTCCCAGAAGGAGCAGAGAAGAGTAAAAGGCTAGGAAAATTATTTGAGGATATAATGGGGAGAAATTTCCCAACCCTTATAAAGAACATAAATGTACAACTCAGAGAAACCTAGTGAACTCCAAGTAGAATAAATTCGAATAGGCTTGGCCAGGACTCATACTAATCAGTCTGTCAAATGTTGAAGAAAAGCAGAAAACCCTGAATGTGGCAAGAGTAAAACAATCTATGTCATACAAGGGAAACCACATAAGACTTTGAGTTCTGTGTGGATCTGCAGAGCACCTCCCCACTGCTTGTGAGAATATCAGAAATTCTCCAAAGGGGTAAGTTTAATATTCCCTCCTTTCTCTCCAGTCCCCCAAGGGGACCTTGTGAATGCTTAACATTATTCACTGCCCAGATTACTCTGGGATATGTTGGGGCATCGCACTAACCTTGACAAACCAACAAGATCTACTGCCCTATTCAAGATTCCATATACATATGGTATTCACATAACTTGACCATACAAGTTAAATTAGGAAATGCATTACCCAAAATATAAATTTTGCACCAAATAAACATCTTTCTCTTTAGACTCACAGAAAAGTTGAACTTTTAAAATATGGATAGTATCCTTTGCCCAGTCTTCTGGTATACCTTAGTCTTATTCAGATCAACTTCATTCATATCTCTACTCTATGTCTGATCAGTTTTTCAACTTTTTAAACAGTTCCTGTATGGGGTACTGCTGGCATTCATAGCTTCAAAGCTCTAACTCTGAGTCTCAGGTGTCACATAAATACCTGAAGTTTCTGGGAATGATCAGGTTATATACAGACAGCTCAGTATCTCAGAATTTAGATTTAACAGTTATACCTCCTGGATATATGGCTGTTGTAAGAGCTTATGATCTAGGATCCTTTGCAATATACCCCAACCTGATATCCCATGCTCTCAGCTTTAATTCAATAAATTTTTATATTATAGTCCATGTGATTGAATCATGATAATATTTGTATTTTTGTTCCTGACATTTCACTCAACATATAGCTCATAATATTTATTCATCTACTTGCATGCCTCAACTTCATTTCTTCTCATGGCAGTTCAGTAGGCCATTGTACATATATACCATAGTTCCCTCTTCCATACCTTAGTCGTTGTGCCCTTAGGCCACCTCCATCCATTGTGGATTGGGAACACTGCTGCCAGAAACACCAGTGTGCAAATGCCATTCAGGTCTCCACACTCTGTTCCTCCAAGTATATACTTAGTAATGGGCTTTCAGGATCATGTGGCAAACCCACCCTTGGTCTCCTTTGGAACCACCACACAAGGCGCTCCAAGGAGCTGCACCTCTCATTTCCCTACCAACAAGAAAAGATACATCTCTTTCTCCACATTTTCTTTAGCACTTGTTTCTCTCTGTTCATTTTTAAATAATTTTATTCACACATCATAGAATCCAGCATAAGTGTATATACTTGCCTTCCCCACCATACTCTATCTGAAGACATTTCCTTTTCTTCCACAAAGAGTCCATGTCCCTTTCACAATCCCCTCACCTGATGACATTTAGTTTTGGCATAATGCCTTTGTTATATTCAGTGGTAGCATATACCAGTGTTACTATTGAGTATAGAGTCTAGCTTACATTGATTGTACATTTTCCCATATACCATCTACTTTCAACACCCTGCAATACTGACATTCCTTTGTACTTCCTCATACAAAAACATTTTTTTAATTTGTACATTTAATCACTATCATTGTACACTCTAGGCATTCCTAAATTATACCATCTCAGTCTTTCTCCTTTATCTTTTCTTCTGGTTTCATATGTGCCCCCAACCCTTCTCCCTCTATCATACTCACATTCAGCTTCATTCAGTGTACTTATATTATTGTGCTATGATCAAGTAATATTGTGCTTTCCATTTCAGAATTTTTACAGTCCTGTTGCACAATCTGTATTTCTTCAGCACCAATTATCCAATCTCTACCTTATTTCTATCTCCTGATAACCTGTGTTCTTAAGTTAAATTCTCCAAGTTCACTTATTAATGTTAGTTCATATCAGTGAGACCATACAATATTTCTCCTTTTTTCTGAATAATTTCACTCAGCATCATATCCTCATGGTCCATCCATGTTGTTACATGGTTCATGTATTCTATCTTACAGCTGAATAATATTCCATCATATGTATATACTGCAGCTTGTCTAGCCACTCATCCATTGATGGACATTTGGGCTGTTTCCGTCTCTTGGCACTTGTAAATAATGCTGCTGTAAACCTTGGTGTGCAAATGTCCATGTGTGTCCTTGCACTCATGCCCTCTGAATATAGATACCTAGCAATAGGAATGCTGGATCATTTGGCAGTTCTATGCTTAGCATCCTGAGGAACCACCAAAATGCCTTCCGGAACAGTTGTACCATTTTACATTCCTATCATCTGTGGATAAGTATGCCTCTTTCTCCACATCCTCTCTAACACTTGTCATTTCCTTTGTTGTTGTTAATAACCATTCTAGTGAGTGGGAAATTGTATCTCATTGTGGTTTTGATTTGCATTTCCCTAATAACCAGTGTTCTAGTTTGCTAGCTGCTGGAATGCAATATTCCAGAAATGGAATGGCTTTTGAAAAGGGGGAATTTAACAAATTGCTAATTTACAGTTCTAAGGCTGTGAAATTATCCAAATTAAAACAAGTCTATAGAAATGTCCAATCTAAGGCATCCAAGGAAAAATACCTTGGTTCAAGAAGGCCGATGACACTCAGCATTTCTTTCTCAGCTGGAAGGGCATGTGGCAAACATGGTGACATCTGTTAGCTTTCTCTCCAAGTGTCTTCATGAAACATGTGGCAATATAAGAGGGTCTTCCCTGAAAGGGACCTGGTCTCCCCTCTAGGTTTGTAAACTGTCTCAAGTCTGGAAATTGATTAAAGGGCTGTGACTCTGTTTGTTGTTATTCAAATTAGACTTCTGTTCACTTGACATAGAACTTTTATGCTTATACATCTCAAAACAAGAATTTGGTAGGCTGTCCATCTGTTGTACTTCTAGGTACCCCGTGATCTATGAGCCAATGCCAACAGTCTTTATGAGTCAGATTATTTTGACTGCTGCTTTGAGACTGCTGTCCATTATGACAGCAGTTAAGTGCTGCCACCTGGTTTCTGCCAATTCAGGATCTGATCATCCCCATTGTGTTTAAGGATTCCAGCTCAGTGACAGCAGTTCTCACTATAACATCTGACCTACAGAGAAGACCAACTACAGAGCTCTTCAGAGATGATGGAGCTAGTTTCACAAATTTGTTTCTCACAGTTCTGATAAAAGGTGCATCCTCTGGACATTCCTGGGGTGTATGAGCAGGCTTTCCATGATAAATCCACCCTAACATTCCAATCTCTCTAAGCCGTTGGATCCCCTCATCTACATTATACCAGGGCAGTTCTCGCATTTCAGCCTTAGGTAATGTCCTCCACATTTTGATCGATGTTTCAGCCAACAATCCAAACAAACTGTTAATGCCTCTCCTAACCTCTCAAGCTATAATGTTGAATGCAGAATCTTTGCTTAGTGGGCCAATATCAAGAAATTCAGCTTGATCCAGGTATATATTCCTTCCACAATTATTTCACCCCCTTAAAATCCGTTCCCACATATATTCCGCTGATTTCTGTCTGTATAAATTGGAAAACTCCAGCAGTTCTTTTGGAGTATAGTGTACCTCCTCCTGAGTGACCTTTGTACATTATCTTTTAGGGCCTGTTGAGACTTCATTCTAGTTATATGTCTGGAATAAAAGAGGATTGCAGATGTAGGTCATGAAAAGTATTAGAAGTATCTTCCAATCCTATTACTTCAGGGCATTCATTTGCAGTTTCATCTGGTTAAACAGGATTAATCACTCCAGGCAGAGGAGCAAGGGCTGTTTTCCCATGGGGGGTAATTATGTGTTTCACAGGCACTGAAAGGTTAATCCCTACAGATGGAGGTTGGGTGGCCAACTCCTCAAGGCTGGCTAAATGTCAGGAAGCATTTCCTCAGGGCAGGCTGGAGGTAGGATGGCTGTGTCCTCAAGGTAGGCTATTACAGGGTCATCTTGAAATGACTCAGAACAATCTATGGTTTCAGTATTTACACAGCCATCATTATCAATCCATGTGTCACATCCCATTTTTCAAGATTCCACTTCTTCCCAATTAATGTCCTCACTTCAACAGCAGGTTGAAATTTCAGTTTATGTTGTGCAGTTTCTGCTCTAACAATGAGACTATGAGTCTTATTTTGAGAGATCTCATATCTGCTGCAGGAAATATGATTTTCCTTCAGGGCACTCATAGAAACTTTTACAATGGCTGTGTGGTGTAAGCTCATTTGAAACCTTCAGATCATCTGTTTCCCTCTTCAGAATATCCAGCATATCTAACAACTAGCCAGCATCTCTATCCATGTTAATTCCACAAAACTCTAAAGTTGTCAGAGCCTGACCTCATACATGTATACAATTAGCAGAATCAAATGGTGATATTTTGACTATATCTTTTGCCAGCTCTCCCCACGGACTGTCAGTGCCATCCTGATTACTGAAAACAGTCATTAGTGCCTTTCAGTCTAGTCAGATTAGAAAACCAATAGTAAAACCCATTTATAAGATCCTGTTTCTTAAGAACCACTCCTGGTACCAAGCTGTATTAGTTAGCATTCTGTAGAGAAACAGAATCAGCAGGAGATATCTGTAAATGTAAAATTTATAAAAGTGTCTCACACAACCATTGGGATGTAAGTGTCCAAGATCTGTAGGGCAAGCTGCAAGCTGGCAGCTCCAGTGAAGGCCATCAACAAACTCAAGAGAGGTTGGCTGGGCAACTATGGAGATGTAAGAGTCCAAGTTCTATGGGGTAGGCTGTGAACTGGCAGCTCCAATGAGGGTTGACAATGAACTCTCAGGACTGGCTGGCTGGCTGAATCAAGAAGAGTGATTGTCTCTTCTGAATCCTCCTTGAAAGCCTTCCAGTGATTAGATTAAGCATCACGCATTGCAAAAAACACACCCCTTAGCTGTGGATGCAGCCAACATGATCATGATTTCAGTCTATGAAATGTCCTCATAGCAATGGACAGGCCAGTGCTTGCCCAGCCAGACAGTCAGGCACCACCACCTGGCCAAGTTGACACATGAACCTGACCATGACAGCCTTCCACTTATTTTTGGTGTTCTATGATTTCTTTTAGCAATTTCTTGTTTTCTGCATATAGGTCTTTTGTATCTTTAGTTAAATTTATTTCTATTTTATTGATTTGGTTGCAATTGTAAATGGAATTTTTTTCTTGATTTCCTCTTCAGATTGCTCATTACTAGAATATAGAAACACTCCTGATTTTTGGGTTTTGATCTTGTACCCTTCCACTTTGCTGTACTTGTTTATTAGCTCTAGTAGCTTTGCTGTGGACTTTTGGGGATTTTTGACATACAGTATCATATCATCTATCTGCAAACTGGAAGAAGTTTTACTTCTTCCTTCCAATGCATTTTAGACCTAAGGACAAACATAGGTTGAAAGTGAAATTTGGATGCATTTTATTTACTTTTCTTGTCTAATTGCTCTGGCCACAACTTCCAGCACAATGTTAAATAACAGTGATGACAGATATCATTGCCTTGTTCCTGACCTTAGGGTGTGAGCTGTCACTCTTTACCCACTGCGGATGATATTAGCTGTAGGTTTTTCCTATATTGTCTTTATCATGTTGAGGAAGTTCCCTTCTATTCCTATCCTTTGAAGTATTTTCATCAAGAAAGGATGTTGAATTTTGTCAAGGGTCTTTTCTGCATCAATTAAGATGATCATGTGGTCTTTCTGCTTTGATTTGTTGATATGATATATTACATTAATTGATTTTCTTATGTTGAACCATCCTTGGATACCTGGAATAAATCCCACATGGTCATTGTGTATAATTCTTTTAATGTGCTGCTGGACTCGATTTGTAAGAATTTTGTTGAGGATTTTTGCATCTATATTCATTAGAGAGATTGGTCTGTAATTTTCTTTTCTTGAGGTATCTTTGTCTGGCTTCAGTATGAGGGTGATGTTGGCTTCATAGAATGAGTTAGGTAGCCTTCCCTCCTCTTCAAGTCTTTTGAACAGTTTGAGCAGGATTGGTACTAATTCTTGAATGTTTGGTAGAATTCACGTGTGAAGCCATCTGGTCCTAGACTTTCCTTTTTTGGGTGCTTCTTAATGACTGATTCAATTTCTTTACTTGTGATTGGCTTGTTGAGGTCATCTATTTCTTCTCATTAATGTTGGTTCTTCATGCCTTTCTAGGAAATTGTCCATTTTATCTACGTTGTCTAGTTTATTAGCATAAAGTTGTTCATTGTATCCTCTCATTACCTCCTTTATTTCTGTGGGGTCAGTGGTTATGCCTCCTCTTCCATTTCTGATTTTATTTATTTGCATCTTCTCTCTTCTTTTTGTCAACCTTGCTAAGGATCCATCAATATTATTGATTTTCTCATAGAACCAACTTCTGGTAGTGTTGATTTTCTCAGTTGTTTTCATGTTCTCAGTTTCATTTATTTCTGCTCTAATATTCATTATTTCTTTCCTTTTGCTTGCATTGGGGTCAGTTTGCTATTCTTTCTCTAGTTCTTTCAAGTGAACAGTTAATTCCTCGATTTTTGCTCTACTTTTTTGATATGGGCATTTAGGGCAATACATTTCATTCTTAGCACTGCCTTTGCTGCAACCCATCAATTTTGTTATGTTGTGTGTTCATTTTCATCTGCCTCAAGATATTTATTGATTTCTCTTGTAATTTCTTCCTTGACCCACAGCTGTTTAAAAGCGTGTTGTTGAGCCTCCATATATTTGTGAATTTTCTGGCCCTCTGCCTGTTATTGATTTCCAATTTCATTTCTTTATGATCCAAGATAGTGTTTTGTATGATTTCAATCTTTTTAAATTTATTAAGACTTGCTTTGTGACCCAGCATATGGTATATCCTTGAAAATGATCCATGGGCACTTGAGAAAAAGGTGTGTCCTGCTGTTGTGGGTGTAATGTTCTATAAATTTCTGTTAAGTCTAATTCATTTATTGTATTCAAATTCTCCATTTCTTTATTGATCCTCTGTCTAGATGTTCTGTCCATTTACATTTGAAGTCTAATTTGTTGGATATTGGTATAGATATTCCTGCTCTTTTCTGATGATTGTTTGCATGAAATATCTTTTCCCAACCTTTCACTTTCAACCTATGTTTGTCCTTAGGTCTAAAATGCATCTCCTGTAGATGGCATGTAGATTGGTGCTGTTTTTTTTAATCCATTCTGCCAATCTATGTCTTTTGATTGGAGAGTTTAATCCATTAACATTTAGTGTTATTACTGTAACGGCAGTACTTTCTTCTACCAATTTGCCTTTTGGATTTTATAGGTCATATCTAATTTTTCTTCTTTTTACCTTTACTGATAATCTTCATTTCTATATTCTTCTCCACACTTCTCTCTCCTGTCTTTTCCTGTGTCTCTAGTGCTCCCTTTAGTATTTCTTGCAGAGCCAGTCTCTTGGTCACAGATTCTCTCAGTGATCTTTTGTCTGAAAATGTTTTAATGTCCCCCTCAGTTTTGAAGGACAATTTTGCTGGATATAGAATTCTTGGTTGGCGGTTTTTATCTTTTAGAATCTTAAATGTTTCATATCAGTGTCTTCTTACCTCCATGATTTCTGCTGAGAATTCTACACATGGTCTTATTGGGCCTCCCTTCTATGTCACAAATTACTTTTCTCTTACTGCTTCCAAAATTCTCTTTTTCTCTTTCACATCTGACATTCTGATTAGTTAAGTTTCCTGGAGTATGTGTATTTGGATCTCTTCTATTTGGGGTATGTCACACTTCTTACATCTGTAATTTTAAGTCTTTCATAAGAGTTGGGAAATTTTCAGTGATAAATTCCTCTATTAGTCTTCTCTTCTCCTTCTGGGACACCGACAACATGTATATTCATGCGCTTCATGTTCTCATTCAGTTCCCTCAATCCTTGCCCATATTTTTCCATTCTTATCCCTATATTTTCTTTTACTTGTCAGGTTTCAGATGTCCAGTCTTCCAGTTCACTAATCCTTTTCTTTCCTTGTTTTTATCCTCCAGTTTCCTTTCTTTTATTTTGTATTTTTTTTATTCTTTTTCTTTTATTCTTTTGTGTGGAGTATGGAGGTATATAGACTGCCAAAGCAGAGTGTTTCTGGGGTGCAAATCAAAAGGATATCTGGGACTTCCAGAGCCTTCAAAACCAATCTAGAAAAGGAGCTTTAGCTTTAAATGGCTCCCAGGAGCTCAATGGAGACAAGAGAGGAGCCTGCAACCCCTTGGTGTCAGGCAGACATTCCACACACCACCTGGGCAAAACACCAGAGATTTGACTGGTATGTTTACCCTCAGGGCTTCTATCCTCTCCTGTCCTCCAATCAGTTGTCAAGAGCCAGTGACCCTCATCTTGACTCTTACCTGTCTCCTCAAGGTGTGCTAACACAGAAGCTCATTTGGGATTTTCAAGGTAGTGTTTTTGAAGTCTATGGAGGTGGTGAAATACTGCTCAGTCGACCCACACTGGGACCATGCCACAACATCTGCACAACTCAATTCTGCACAACACAACATTCCTTGGACCAGTGTGAAAACAGGTCATAGCAGCATGTATTGGTTGTTTAGGTCCCACTCATTGCTGTTTGTGTTCAGCAATGGTCAATCTCCCATATCATCTCTTTGAGCTCCTTGGAGCTTGTGATCTTCATCCTCCCTGGAATGTCTAGTGACTGTACCTTGGCTTCCTGAAGATTGAGCGTTTCCCCTAGGGATTTATTTTGATGTTCTTTTTGGCAAATGTGACATGCATATTCCTATCTCCAACCTTGAAGAAGCCCTGATGGCCCTAGCCATTGGTAGAAGAGTATGGGGTCCCACTGCAGGGGAAGTTTTCCTGGTCACATACTGTGGGAAATGCCTAATGTGAAGAGAAATCTCTCTAACTCAGCCCATGGAAGAATGGTCCTGTTTGGGCTTCCATCCCTGCTGCTGGAACTGAGGATATAGGGTACACCATAGAGCCATGCTGCAAATTTTTCTGGACCAAGGTCCGTCTCAGTAAGTCTCTGTATGTCTGTCAAGAGACACTGATGTGCTGTTGTGAGCTGTGTTGCCATCTACCTTGGATTCTTAGTGCCAGTGAGTGGATCTGGGGAATGACAGTGGAATCAGAAGTAAGTTGTGTTTCTATAAACCTGCAATGAACAGTCCAAAATGGAAATTAAGAAAGCATTTCCATGTATAATATCATCTGCTAGAACAAAATCCTGATGAATAAATTTTCCCAAGGAAATTAAAGATGTGAATACTATAAAACATTGTGGTGTAATAGGAAAGATGACAAATAAGTTGGACAAACTTTGCTAATGGGAAGAAAAATTATTCATTTTGTATAACGTCCAGCACTACCCAAAGCAACCTATTTATTCAATACAACCTCTGTCAAATTTCCAAATGCCTTTACTTTATTCGAATTGGAAAAGCAGATCTTTAAATACATATGAAATTGCAAGGGGCTCTGCATAGCCAAGAAAATTTTTCAAAGTAGAATGAACTAGGAGGAGGACTCATACTTCTGTAGTCCTCCTGGAACTACAAACTTACCATGAAGCTACAATAATCAAGAGTTACTATGAAACTACAATAATAAAACAATATCATACTGGCCTAATGACAGGCATATAGAGTAAAGGAATAGAATTGATAATCTTGAAATAAATCTATACATGTTTGAGTATTGATATTAAAACAAGCTTCCACAGAAAATGACAAGTGTTGGAGAGGATGTGGAGAAAGAGGCACACTTATTCACTGTTAGTGGGAATGTCAAATGGAATAACTGCTGTGGAAGGCAGTTTGGCGGTTCCTCAAAAAGCTGAATATAGAATTGCCATATGACCCAGCAATACCACTGCTAGGTATCTACTCAGAGGACATAAGGGCAAAGACACAAACAGACACTTGCACACTAATGTTTATAGTAGCATTATTTACAATTGAAAAGAGATGGAAACAGCCAAAATGTCCATCAACAGACGAGTGGCTAAACAAACTGTGGTATATACAT
>PVIY010002550.1:70865-126220 GCA_004026745.1 Myrmecophaga tridactyla
CTAAAGGACAAATACTGTATGGTCTCACTGATATGAACTGACATTAGTGAATAAACTTGGAATATGTCGTTGGTAACAGAGATCATCAGGAGATAGAAATAGGGTAAGATATTGGGTAATTGGAGCTGAAGGGATACAGACTGTGCAACAGGACTGGATATAAAAACTCAGAAATGGACAGCACAATACTACCTAACTGTAATACAATTATGTTAAAACACTGAATGAAGCTGCATGTGAGAATGATAGAGGGAGGAGGGCTAGGGACATAAATGAAATCAGAAAGAAAGATGTTAAAAATCAAGATGGTATAATCTAGGAATGCCTAGAGTGTATAATAATAGTGAAATGTACAATGTACAAATTTTAAAAATGTTTTTGCATGAGGCAGAACAAAGGAATGTCATTATTGCAGGGTGCTGAAAATAGATGGTAATTAATATTTTAAAATATCACATTATGTGTGAGACTAAAGCAAAAAATGTTTATTTGTTACAAAATTTATATTTTGACTAGTGCATTTCCTAATATAACTTATGTAGATAGTTTGATTGAACGTCATAAGTACTTGGAATCTCAGGTAGGACATGTGATTTTGTTGGTTTGTCCAGAGTGATGCCCCGATGAATCCCAGAGTGATTCGATCAATGAGTGGAAAAGTATTTGCAAAGCCCCCTTCGGAGAATGGTGACAGCAGGGAGAAATTCAACTTCTTCAAGTTGAATTCTTGATATTCTCACAAGCAGTGTGGACAACCAAAGCTATAGACTGAGCCCCCAGTCTTGGGGTTTGTTCATATGAAACTTAACCCCACAAAGGATAGGTCAAGTCTACTTAAAATTTAGCCTAAGAGTCACCCCCAAGAGAGCCTCTTTTATTGCTCAGATGTGGCCTCTCTCTCCAGCCAACATGACGAGCAGTCTCACCACCCTCCCCCTCTCTGCGTGGGACATGACTCCCAGGGGTGTGGACCTTCCTGGCAATGTGGGATAGAGATCCTAGAATGAGCTGAGACTCAGCATCAAGGGATTGACAAAAACCCTAGAATGAGCTGAGAATTAACATCAAGGGATTGAGAGAACCTTCTCGACCAAAAGGGGGAAGAGTGAAATGAGACTAAGTGTCTATGGCTGAGAGATTCCAAACAGAGTGGAGAGGTTATCCTGGAGGTTATTCTTACGCATTAAGTAGATATCACCTTATTGTTCAAGATGTAATGGAGAGGCTGGAGGGAACTGCCTGAAAATGTAGATCTGTGTTCCAGTAGCCATGTTTCTTGATGATTGAACAATGATGTATCTTTCACAATGTGACTCTGTGATTGTGAAAACCTTGTGTCTGATGCTCCTTTTATCTACCATATCAACAGATGAGTAGAACATATGGAATAAAAATAAATAATAGGGGGAACAAATGTTAAATTTAGTTTGAAATGCTAGTGATAAATGAAAGCGAGGAGTAAGGGGTATGGAATGTATAATCTTTTTTTTCTGTTATTGTTTTATTTCTTTTTCTGTTTTCTTTTTATTTCTTTTTCTAAATTGATGCAAATGTCCTAAGAAATGATGAATATGCAACTATGTGATGATATTAAGAATTACTGATTATATATGTAGAATGGAATGATACCTTAATGTTTTGTTTTTTGTTGTTAATTTTTTTAATTAATAAATTTTTAAAAATGAAAAAAAAAAGCTTCCAAGTCCATATAGTGGAAAATGAACAGTGTCTTTAAGAACTTGTTATGGGACAGCTGTGTTTCTACATGCAAGAAAGTGAAAATTGGTACCTTCTTTATTCCAGGAACAAAAATAGACTCAGCTTGAATCATTGACTAAATATAATACATCTATCCATAAAACTCTTAGAAGAAAAGGTAGGAATAATCTCAATGACCTTGTGTGCCAGTTTCAAACTGTCCTATACCCAAGAAAAGCCATGTTCTTTAATTCTTATTCAATATGGCTGGGTGGGATCCTTTTTATTGTTTCCATGGAGATGTGACACACTCAATTGTAGGTGGTAACTTTTGTTTAGATGGTGTCCATGGAGATGTTTCTTCACCTATTTTTCACCCATTCCAGTTTCTTACTGGAGTCCTAAAGAGGGAACCATTTTGGAAAAAGCTTTAGTGCTGATAGAGCCACACAGCTAGAGACCCCTTCCTCTATCTCTTCTCTTCCCTGGGGAAGCCATTTGAAGAAGCAGGTAGAGAAAGCTAGCAGATACTGGCATGTGCCTTTCCAGCTGAGAGAGAAACCCTGAACTTCATCAGTCTTTCTTTGGATTTAAGGTATCTTTCTCTGGACACCTTAGTTTGGAAATTCCTGTGGCCTTAGAACTGTAAACTTCCATCTTAATAAATTCCCTCTTTAAAAATAATTCCATTTGTAGTATATTGCATTTTAGCAGTTTAACAAACTAAGCCAGATTTTGGTGCCAGAGAAGTGGGGTGCTGCTAGGTTTGCAAATACCTAACACACTGGAACAGCTTTTAAATGGATAAGGGGAAGATCTTGGAAGTATTGTGAGGAGGTTGATAGAGAAGGCCTAGCATGCTTTGAAGAGTCTATGGGTGGAAATGTGGACTTTAGAGATACCTCTGATAAAGCCTTAGACAGAAATGATACATGTATTATTACAAGCTGTAAGGAAGGTGATTGCTGTTTTAAAATGGCAGAACATTTAGCAGAATTCACTAGTGGCTTTGGCTGGAAGGCAGATTTTGAAAGCCATGAACATGGATATTTAGCAGAAGAGATTTCCAGACTAAATATGCATAGTACAGCCTGGTTTCTCTTTGCAGTTTATAGTGAATGCAATGGGAAAGAGATAAACTGAGAAGTGAGTAATTGCATATAAAGGAACCAGAAATTAATGGTCTGGAAACTTCTGGGTTTCTAGAAAGGAGACCCTAGAGAATAATACGCCACATAAGGATTTAACCAAATGTGGAATAGTCAGCCATTTCAGAAAAGCCAGGACTGGAGTTACCCAGGAAGGATTTTTGGAAAGTCCTCTTGTTTGATGGGTATGATCCCAGTATGCTTCATAGAAAACCAGCAAGAGTGTTATAGGATCTGTATAAATGGAACCACTGCCAGTCCAGAACGTCATTGGCCCTTTCTTGGGAGTTAAGCTGTCTTTCTCTGCATGCCTTAGTTTGGACATTTCTGTGACCTTAGAAATCTAAACTTGCAACTCAATAAATCCCCCCTTTAAAAGCCATTTGTTTCTGGTTTATTGCACTCTGGTAGCTTAACAAACTGAAACACGTTGAATGTAACAATGGATGTGATATCAAAACCATAAGTTCAGAGAGGAAACTGTCTCTTTTAGTATAAATTGAAGAAAAAATTGTAGGAATAACTTCAAATAGAAGGAAAAATAACATCAAAGGGAGAATGATGGAAACTAAGGTTTGAAGCCAAGAAACCTTGGGCCAGGAGACTGGACCGACCTGGGCACTTGGAGAGGGTGAGTTTGCCCCAGAGGCAGAGGATAGGAGTTTCAGTGTCCCAGGCCTTGGAGGGGGTGGAGCCCAATCCTTGGGGATTTACAGGGACCTGGTTGCCACCAGATTGTTCTCAGGGGGTTGAGCATGTGCCCTGGAGATGGGCAAGTACCCAGGTGTTGCCATAATATTTGGAGAGGTTGAAGTGAAGGAAAATATGGTCTCCTAATGTCCTTCAAGGTTGCACTTCTCACCCCAGTACTGGGAGAGAGCCACGACACTGCATTGGCCCTTGGAAAGGGTGGGACTGTCACTTTCTAAAGCCCTGAGGATTAATGAGTCTCATACCTTGAAATCTAATGGAGTTCGCCCAGCATGTTTTCAGGAATGTTTGGATCTGGTGACTACTGTCTTCCTTCCAATTCCTCCCTGTGGAAATGCGATAATTTTCACTTAGGACAGACCATGCCTATGGCTGACTTTGTTGACATTTTGTACCATTCTGACTTTCCGTTGCATGTGTATTTTTACTGAAATGTTTTATGGCTTTGTGATCTTGTGATGGAATTAATGTATTTTGCATTTGGAAAGAACATGTCTTTTAAGGGTCAAAAGGGTGGAATTTGCCAGTTTGAAGTTGTCATGTATTCCAGAAAAGCCATGTTCTTTAATCTTCATTCAGTATTGCTGGGGGGATCTCTTAATTGTTTCTATAGAGAATGGGGTGGTAACTTTTGATTAGATGGTTTCCATGGTGATGTGTCTCTCTCCACCCATTCAACGGGGTGGGGGTGCTTGAGTCCTCTAAGAGGGAAGCATTTGGGAAAAAGCTTCAGTCCTGACAAGGCCCACACAGCCAGAGACCCCTGGGAAAGCCATTTGAAGAAGCCAGTAGAGAATGCTAGCTGACTTTGCCATGTGTCTTACCAGCTGAGAGAGAAAACCAGAACTTCATTGGCCCTTTCTTGGCTGTTAAGGTATCTTTCTCTGCATGCCTTAGTTTGGACATTTCTATGACCTTAGAACTGTAAACTTGCAACTTAATAAATTCCTCCTTTTGTTTCTGGTATATTGCACTCTGACAGCTTAACAAACTAAAACACCTTGAATTTAGCGATGGTTGTGATATCAAAACCATAAGCACCAAAAGAAAATGTAGATGAATGAGACTTGATCAAAACTAAAATACCTTTGTACTTCAAAAGGCACTTTGAAAAGATGTTCAAAATCATTAGTCATAAGGGAAATGCAAGTCAAAACTCCAAAACATATTACTATATATAGCATGTTATTATATTTGTAATATGTTACAATTACTAAAATTGGTGTCCTGAAAAAAAATCAGGAAAATAACAAGTGTTTGGTGAGGACATGGAGAAAGTGGAACCCTCACACATTGCTTGTGAAAAAGACCAGTACCTTGTTCTGGAGTACTCAAGTGCTTGGGAGATATTTGATTATCTCATGGCTCAGGCAGTCAGAGGGAGGAGGCCTGAGACAAATTCCTCCCAATAGTGCAGTAGTGTCTGCTGTGCAGTACAGTTACTTGACATGTAATGTTCATATACTCTTAAAGGCCAAATCTGCAATTGGAGATTGATATGAACACTGAGAATTCATACCCCTGTAAAGCGATGAATTCATTTTTGGCAGCAAGGTGGATGCCTTGTGTGGCAGTCTCCCTTGTGCTTCCCAACAACACTTCTAGGTCTGAGGCTGTGCTGGATCTGTAGTGGATTTGTGGGACGTAGGATTCCTCATCTATATGATGTTCAGTGAGTTTCTTTCTTTTCATGTACAGAATGTCAGGAGCTGTAGGAGAAGGTACTAAGCAGAGAAGACTATGTTCTCTATTCCATGTCCATGGAGTGTGAAAACCTGCTCAAGGAATATCTCATCATTCCTCAGGAGAGAAGAATTTTAGAGCAAATTGTGAAAGATCAATGGATAAAGGTGGGTGTTCTAGTTTGCTAGCTGCTGGAATGCAATATACCAGAAACAGAATGGCATTTAAAAAGGACAGTTTAATAAGTTGCTAGTTTACAGTTTTAAGGCCGAGAAGATGTCCCAGTTAAAGCAAGTCTATAGAAATGTCCCAGCAAAGGCATCCAAGGAAAGATACCTTGGTTCAAGAAGGCCTATGAAGTTCAGGGTCTTTCTCTCTCTCTCTCTCTCTCTCTCTAAAGTTAGAAGGCACATGGCAAACACAGTCAGGGTTTCTCTCTCCTCTGGAAGGGCACATGGCAAGCATGGCATCATTTGCTAGGTTCTTCTGGCATCCTGTTTCATGAAGCTCCCCAGGATTCATTTTCCTTCATCTCCAAAGGTCGCTGGCTGGTGGATGCTGCTTCTCATGACTATGTCATTCTGCTTTGCTCTCTCTGAATCTTTCCTTTTCCAAAATGTTCCCTCTTTTATAGGATTCCAGTAGCTAATCAAGATCCACCCAAATGGGTGGAGACAGAACTCCAGCTAATCCAGGTTAACAACCACTCTTGATTAAATCATGTCTCCAGGAAGATGATCTAATTACAGTTTCAAATATTCAATACTGAACATGGATTAGAAGAAACAGCTGCCTTTACAAAATGGGATTAGGATTAAAACGTGGCTTTTCTAGGGTACATACATCCTTTCATACCAGCACAGTGAATCATGAAAATGACAAACCAAGGCATTATGTGGACATACTCCCCTATGGACAAGGGTCCCCAGAACAGTGATTGGATGGTTTCCTTGGGTCACACACAAAAGAGATACCAATGGGCCATTAGAGGAAGAGATGATGGGCACCTGTCTATACCTGGGGTATAAGAGATTCCACGTGGAGACATCCCCCCAATTACCCAGAATTCACAACCTTCAATTATCTCAAAAATTCCCCCAGTCCTTCCTCATGCAACAAGTTAAAACATATGATCTCTGTCAAACCTAAGCCACCTCAGTTGGCATCTATAATCAATGTTCTAATAATACTCATAAGTATACAGATGCTAAGTGGCTGACAGATGGTCAGATGTGAGGTCAGTAGGCTTGGAACACAAGCAATGTGCTTGCAAGTTTTCTACTTGATCTGAAGTGCAGGAAAGCCACCCAACGTTCCTCAAGGAATAGTGACCTCAACACTAACAGAATCAAAGCAGGACTCCCCATTTTTGGGAAGGTTTAGTCTTGGGCCTCCATCCAAAAAAGATATTCCAACCCAGTCAGTATCCATGATTCCAGAGTTCCTGATCTGGAACCTGAAAGGAAAGAGTGAGTGAAGATGTTCCCACCACACATGGTGGGCAGCTGAGGCAGCCACCAGAAAAGACAACATGTCTAGAGGACAGACTTTTTTCACCACACTTTCAATGGAGGACAAAGTTCAAATGTCCCATGGATCCCTAAAACAAAATGCAGAAGATGGGCAGGTACTGGATGCAGTCAGCAGTTAGTTGGACCAGAGCAACAAATTCAGTCTTTTGGGCATAGGTGGCATGTAATTCTGGCTGGAGGACTTTGGTTAGTGGAGGCCAGAGGAGTGCAGATGCTGCAGCAGGTTCTCAGTGGGGTTCATCTGGAGAAGATATCTGCACCTCCATGGCTTTTAAAAGCATTGCATGCAATATATCAAAGAGTCTTCAGCTTTCAAAATGTGTGAAGAACAACCTGGGAGACCAGAGCAAGGGACCATATAACCTAGCTGCCAGATAAGCCACTCACCCCCACCTGAGCAACTACATGCTCTGGACTGGTATGTTTTCCCTGACTCTACTCCTCTCTCCAACCTTTCTCCATCTCTTCCTGTTTTTTTGGATGTTGGAGTTGGTTCTTGAGAAATAAATTGAAAATTTATTAGTTTTTTAAATAAATTTGTTTATTTAAGGCTGGCTATAGCAAGTGGGTTAGCAACTGTTCTACTTTGCTAGCTGCTGGAATGCAATATACCAGAAACAGAATGGCTTTAATAAGTTGCTAATTTACAGTTTTAAGGCTGAAAAAATGTCCCAATTAAAACAAGTGTATAGAAATATCCAATCTAAGGCATCCAGGGAAAGATACTTTGGTTCAAGTAGGCCAATGAAGTTCAGGGCTTCTTTCTCAAGTAGAAGAGCACATGGCAAACACAGTCACAGCTTCTCTCTCATCTGGAAAGGCACATGGTGAACATGGTCAGGGTTCCTCTCTCATCTGGAAGAGCACATGGTGAACACAGCATCATCTGCTAGCTTCTTCTTCTGGCTTCCTGTTTCTTGAAGCTCCCCGGGATGTGTTTTCCTTCTTCATCTCCAAAAGGTCGCTGCATGGTGGACTCTGCTTCATGATGCTACAGCATTCTCTGCTCTTTCCAAATCTCTCACTTTCTCCAAAATGTTTCCTCTTTTAGAGGACTTTAGAAACTTATCAAGACCCACCCAAATGGGTGGAGGCATGTCATCACCTAATCCAGCTTAACAACCACTCTTTATTAAATCACATCTCCAGGGAGATGATCTGATTACAGTTTCAAACATACAATGCCAAATAGGGATTAGAAGAAATGGTTGCCTTTACAAAATGGGATTAGGATTAAAACATGGCTTTTCTAGGGTACATACATCATTTCAAACCAGCACAGCAACCATCTCTTACATTTGGCAGAGACCCCATGTTAGGTAGGATCTCAGGAAAACTTCATAGTTATTAGCAAAGAGGCTCAGGTGTGCTCCCATAGAAAGTTGTTGGCACTGAAGCTAGAGGAGGGCTAACTAAAAGGTATCATGATTGTTTGGGGACTTTATTGTGCTTCCCCTGGTAAGTCCTTATTTGGAAGATGGGTTGAGTTGGACATCAAAATAATGAGGCTGCTTGTCCTAGTCCAAATTTCTCCCCTCCTGGGTCTGATGTTTACAGAAGCTTTGGGTCTCAGTTCTTTTCCTGCCTAGAAATTTCCCATCCCACCCTATGCCCTAGACAATTCTTAGGAAGTACAAAAAGGGAAGGAGTGATAGGTCTCTCTCACAAAAGAGGATGTACAGAGAATTTCCTCCCAACTATAAAAAAAATGTTAACAGTAAAACAATTACAAGGTTCACTTTTTCTGTTGCTCCAGGGAGATAGTCAAGACTGTATCTCTGGGGTTTACAGTTAGACTGACTGAGGGTGGAACACTCTTGAGTCCAATGGTGGAGTCCCCCATCATTTTTTCCCATGGTCACTTAGATTTCTGTCCTCACCTCCCTACTTTCTTTCCAAGTAAATGCTCAAGGTGGCCTGTCTGTGACCTCAGAACCCTGGGCTCTCTGCCTTGGCATCTGTGAACTTGTTCTGGTGTGGTCCTGAGCATGTAGGGCTGGCTGCTGCTCTGGACTGTAGAGATGAGCGTACTCTGCCTCCTTTCACACAGCAAGGTGTGTTCTTCCCCAGGCTGCTAAGGATGGGTTCTTGTCCTCTGAACAGCCTGTGCCATCATATCCCACAGTCCTCCAGGGTAGAAAGGAGGGGCTGGCCCAGGCTGGAAGTGGGCTGGTAGCTACAGAGCTGATGGGCTCCTCCAGGTCATCAGCAGTATGCTTGAGCTGCTTCACTTTGTGTTGAGGTGACACTGCCCATTCTCCCTTCCAGAGAGCCTCTGTCTGAAAGCACCTCACCCTACCCTCCTTTTCCCAAGGGTTGCCCTTGGCTGTGATTAATCCAGCTCATTCCACACAGTGACTTCCTCCTACACTCACCCCACTGTCCCCTCTCTCTGCTTCATGTCAGAATCTTCCTTCCACGAGTTGGTACAGCCAAAATGAAGTAGCTCCAGCCTGCTTCCTTCAAGACCTTTGTGGGAGTGGGTGGTTATAGGCACTTAGCTGGCAGCAGCCACTGTATTCATATTTATTTTTCTTCTATCTAGCCATATACAGAGGTTTACCCATCCTTATCTGGGCTGTGCAATTTATTTATGAGGGGATATTTTTTACTTTTAATTGTTTGATTCATGACAAATCCACAACTACTCAACATCATCCCCCTCCCCTGGTACCAAACCAGGATCTGAGCAAGGACAAGTCTTTCAGAATGTGAAGGGGTCCTAGCCAACATCAGCCCTCCAGTTATAATACTGACTCTGGGCATACACTCCCTACTCTCTCTTCTTCCCCTATGGAACAGCTCAGATGATCTGTCTGCTTCCAAAGCTGTATCCAGTTAGTGGAATTTACCTCACTTGACCATGCTCCAGCTGCAAGGGAGTCTAGGAAGGCAAGTGTCTGCACATTCATATGTGCCTCCCTCTATAATAATAAACTAATAAAGTTGAGAAATCTCAAACGTATATATGCCCAGCCCAGGTGAGGGTGGGTAAACCTCTATATGGCTCCCCTCCCTAATATCTCTAAAGCAAGATAGAAGAAAAATAAATAAGAATACAGTGGCTGCTGCCAGCTAAGTGCCTAAGCTGATTAAAAATCACAAGTGCCCCTAAGAAAAATATATCATATTAGGACCAGTGAATGACCTATGAATACATAATGAACACAGCATTTTCCTTCTCAAAGTTAGTGGTTCTGGTCTACACTACCAGAAGAGAAGGCTAAAATAAAACTTTAACAATGTTCCATTTTTTCATTCTATGAATTAGCCACCAGAGGGAACCATGTTAATTGATATACTAATTGGATGCTTGTTTTGAAAATGATTGTGATAAGAATGATAAAATTCATATGAGAAGTGTGTTATGTCAGGAGTGCAAGGGGAGTTCAGTGGTAGAATTCTCACCTGCCATGCAGGCACCCCAGGTTTGACTCCCGGCTCATGCACTCAACTCCCCTCCCAAAAAATCAACAAATTGTGCTGCAATACTGGGATCGTTACATGAAAAAAAGAATGAAATGTGACCCCCACTATATACCATGCAAAAAGTATATTATATATACCTATATACATGCACATACATACTAGCTGACATATATGTATGTGTGTGTGTGTATGCATGTATATATATATATACACTAGATCCCTAAAGAAAACATTTGATACTCTGCCTTTATCTGGGTATGTCTAGAACTGATTCAACATTGAAGGGTGAAACTTTTGAAAAATAAAATTCAAGACATTTTTCTCTTAGAACTCAATTATATAAGTGTTCAGGCTTTCTGAATTGTTGAAAGTGTTGATGAGAGTATTGTTAATTCTGTGTGCTTCCTTCTCTGTTTGTGTTTCTGTGTGAACAAGTTTGTAGTTGTGGATTGAATAAATTTTGGAGACTGTAATTGCCATCCTTCATAAACCACAGGAAAGTGACTTTCATGGAGCTCAGATGGCAATCATCTGCTTGCCTATATGAAAATGGCAGTGAACTTTCTGTAAACGAGGGCCTTTTGGAAAGATAGGCATTTGGTTATATGTAGTCTGTGAAATTATTATTTGTATTGAGCAAACAAAGATATTCAGAGACTGGTGACATATAAAAATTTTTGACACTAACTGAGCTTCAAGATTTTAAAAGAAAGTCAAAGGTGAAATTTTTATGGGGCTTTATTATTATTCCTTTGAATTTATATTGAGAAAACAGAGGAAAGAGTGGGGAGAAGCATAGTGCTTCACTAGGATTTTCATTTTTCCTCTGTTGTACCTTAGGAGACTAATAAAAAAAGATTTTTGTCATCCAACAGAAAATGAGACTTTAAGATTTTGTTTCCTGTGTTCCAAACAGAAAAGAAATAGAAGAAAATAAAATTGCAGTTTCTTCCATAAAGGAAAACTCCTCATCATCCATGAGGGATTTTTGTGATCAAACCAGCAGTGCCTGCTCTATTCCTGCCCTTGTTTCTGAAGTCTTAGAAAAGTCCGTGCTGGAAATAAACAAGGCCAAACAAAGATTGTCTTTAAAACAGTATTCTTTACTTGAGTGTTGTTTAATAATTAAACTTTTATGCTGAGGAATTTCAACATTAATGCACACTTGAGTCCATGATATTAAAATGAGAGTTGAACCTCTATTGAGCACCTTTTACAAAGTAACAATAAGACCATAAAATTTCAAGCAAGATTAAGGTGTGTTGCAACTTTTGTTCAAAGCTATGTTTAAACATGCTTCAATTCATATTTTAATTTCAGGGAGGTTATGGTTTGGAACAGGGATACAGTGAATGTTTGATGAATTATTTTTTTCTCATTATCAATCATGCCCTAATGAACCTAGCAAATTTAGAAGACAGGTTCTGTCTTCTAAGATAGGTATCAAACCTAGAATATACCATAACACTTATAAGGACACAAATAGTTTTCATTTAGTCATTAGATAATTTATTTTCCTATTTTCCTAGTGTGTGTAGTTTAATGACTGTTTATAAAAAACCTATCAGCCACCAAAAGGAGTCTGCATTATGTACATGCCAAGACATAAATAATTGCATAATACCTTATCATTTTTACTGCTAATGAGTGGTGTGTGTGTTCTCTAGAAAAACAGAACAAATAGGAGAGATCTGTAAATACCAGATTTATAAAAGGGTCTCATACATCCATGAGAATGGAAGAATCCTAATTCTATAGGGCAGGCTGTGAAGATGGTGACTCCAATGAAGGGTCTAGATGAATGCCTCAGGACTGTCTGAAGAAGCAGTGACTGAATCTCTTCTTCCTTAAAAGTCTTCAACTGATTGGATAATCACATTATGGGAAACATGTGTTAGTTGATTGCAGATGAACTCAGTCACAGATGCAGTCAACTAACTGATGATTCAATTCACCAGCCTCCAGTTTATCAATCAGCCATGAAATATCCTTGCAACAATGGTCAAGCCAGTGCTTGCCTGACACAAAAACTGGGTATAATCTCTTGGCCAAGTTGACACCAGAACCAAACTGTCACAGTCCACCCTTTGTCAACTTGGCAGCTATACACTTGTTGAAACATGCTTAATTTCCAAATAGAACAGAATAACAGACATATATTTCACCAAACAATATTCAGCATGCAACCAGAAATGTACTACATCTCTCCAGACTGTGGTGCAAGTCCTTAGGCAACATTCACTCTTTAAACTTCATATCCTATGACTTACATACTATAACATGAACAATACAACTTATGTCATATGATAAAAGGGAAACAACATATTTGCTTACATACAAATGCAAACATACTCAAAACAGGGAAGAAATATTCATACAATCACACTCTTTGTTTCTGTAACTGTTCACATGGTTATGATTCATATTTATCACTACCTTCTACTACCCATCCCATGTTCCCTTTACCCTCAGCAAGTACTTCAGCTGGCCATGGCACTTTTCCAGGTGGGGTGACCCAGACCTTCATTCCTGAACTTTCAGGCCATTGGTAGTCCTGCCTGGATTGAATTGTTGCATTGCAGTCTTCCATTGACATTAGTCACAGAGCATGGTAGTACTTAGTGACACCCTAGGGGATCTCCTGTATTCCAGGAAAACTCTATTTTGCCTCCATTATGTAGTTGCAGTCCTATTTTCCCTTGATTGTCCAGGTCAATCACCCCAGACAGAACAGTAATCCTCTTTTGTGCCTGTGGATTCAGTGGCATGAGAAGTCCAAAGTGGACAAGTGGCAGTTTTAACTTCCAGTTCAATGGAATCATTGTTTTGTCCCCTGGCAGGAGCACATTACTTTTGGAACTAAGACCTGTAGACTGTCAGAGCATAAAGGTTCAGGGACAGGAAGAGAAAAGGACACTAGGGGTGATAGTGAGTGGTGCCACTCCCATTTCCATGCCTTAATTCCTGGACCCATGTATTCTGATTATGGGGGAAACAGCCCCATGGAGTGGACCCTGAATCAGAGCATACACACCCTCCTGGAGAACATTGAGCCAGCCTTGTAAGGTATTGCCGACACCTAGTTGATACTGTAATTGGGTCTTCAAAAGGCCATTCCACCATTCCATTAACCCAGCTGCCTCTAGATGATAGGGAACATGATAAGATCCGAGAATTCCACGAGCATGTGTCCATTCCCACAGTTCATTTGCTATGATGTGGGTTCCTTGATCAGAAGCAATGTTTTCACGAATACCATGATAGTGGGTAAGGCATTCCATAAGTCCACATATGGTAGTTTTTCTGGATGCAGTACATGCAGGGAAGACAGGGAATGGTGCCATATGAGGGGCTGAGTGTGAGTCTCTGCTGCTGCAGATTGGGCACTCAACAGTGGCCATAGTCAGGTCGCCCCTGGTGAATGGAAGTCCATGTTGCTGAGCCCATTCATATCCTCCATCCCTAACACCATACCCACTTTGTGAGCTCATTTAGCAATGGCAGGACTGGCTGAGAAAAGAGGATGACTTTTATCCACAGGATGGGTCATCTTATCCACTTGATTATTAAAAATTTCCTCTGTTGAAGTCACTTTCTGGTAAGCATTCACAAATGACACAAATATCTTCATGTCCTTTACCTATTCAGAAAGGTTTATCCACATATCTCTTCCCCAGGTCACTTTGTCACCAATTTTCCTATCATGCCCTTTCCAAAGTCCCTGATCATCCACACAAAACAGCAACAGCCCATGAGTCAGTATACAAATGCACCTCTGGCCAGATCTCCTTCCAAGCAAAATGAACAACCATGTGTCCTGCTCAAACCTCCACCCACTGGGAGGATTTCCCCTCGCCACTGTCCTTTAAGGATATCCCAAAATGGGGTTGTAGTGCTGCAGCTGTCCACTTCTGGTTGGTCACTGCATACCATGCTGAACTATCTGTAAACCAGGCATGAGTTTTCTCTTCCTCAGTCAACTGACTGTAAGTAATTACCCAAGAGGTCATACCTCTAATCTTGAAGAAAGAAAGTAAGGTGGCAAGAGTGGGAGTCATGGGCACTTGGGCAACTTCCTTGTATAACTTAATTGTGACTTCAGGACCTGGTTGAGCCCTATCTCTAATATACCATTGACATTTTATAGAGTGCTGCTACACATGTCCAAGTGTCTGGCTTGGTGGGTCAGACAACACTGAGCTCATGATAGACAACTCAAGTGTCATGATAACTTAGTTGCCCATGGTTAAGCATTCAGACTCTACTAATGCCCAGTAGCAGGCTAAAACTTGTTTCTCAAAAGGAGAATAGTTATCTACTGTGCTGTGCTACATAATCCTAATGGTCTGCATTGTGATTCTCCTTAAGGGGCCTGCCAAAGGCTCCAGACAGCATCCTTATCAGCCACTGAAACATCCAGCTAGATCATATGGCCTATGTGGAAGAATAACCTGCCCAGCAGCCTGGACATGTCACAGAGACTTCTCTTGTTCAGGGCCCCATTCAAAACTAGCAGCTTTCTGGTCACTCAGTAAATGTGTAGGAGTAGAACACCTGAATGAGAAATATGTTGTCTCCAAAATTCAAAGAGGCCAATTAGGCATTGTACTTCTGTTTTGGCCATAGAAGGGACCAGATGCAAGAGATTATCCTTTACTTTAGAAGGTGTATTAATTAGGGTTCTCTAGAGAAGCAGAATCAACAGGGAACACTAGCAAATATAAAATTTATAAGTGTCTCAAGTGACCGTGGGAATGTAGAGTCCAAAATCCGCAGGTCAGGCAGTGAAGCCAGTGATTCCAGTGGAGGGTCTGGATGAACTCCACAGGAGAGGCTCACCAGCTGAAGCAAGAAGAGAGCCTGTCTCTTCTGAATCTTCCTTAAAAGGCTTCCAGTGATTAGACTGAGCATCACTCATTGCAGAAGACAATCCCCTTGACTGATTACAAATGGAATCAGCTGTGGATGCAGCTGATGTGATCATGATCTAATCCTATGAAACGCCCTCATTGCAACAGACAGGCCAACACTTACACAACCAGACAAACAGGTACCACCACTTGGTCAAGTTGACACATGAAGCTGACCATGACAGAAGGGATATCTCAATGTGCCCCCACCACTGGATACCTAGAAAGTTCACTGAGATGGAAGGCCCCTGTATTTTTGTTGGATTTATCTTCCATTCCCTGACTAGCAAATGCCTTACAGTTAAGTCTAGAGTAGATGCTACTTCTTGCTCACTAGGTCTAATCAGTATGATGTCATCAATATAAGGGATCCATGTGATGTCTTGTGGGAGGGAGAAATGATCAAGGTCCCTGGGGACAAGATTTTGACATAGGTCTGGAGAGTTGATATACCTCTGTGGCAGGATGGTGAAGGCATATTGCTGGCCTTGCTAGCTGAATGCAAACTGTTTCTGGTGATCCTTCCTGACAACTATTGAGGAAAAATAATCATTTGCCAGATCAATAGCTGCCTACCAGGTACCAGGCAGTGTTTTGATTTGCCCAAGCAATGATACCACATCTGGGACAGCAGCTGCAATTGGAGTCCCCACCTGGTTAAATTTATGATAATTGTTCTAGTTTGCTAGCTGCTAGAATGCAATATACCAGAAATGGAATGGCTTTTAAAAAGGGGAATTTAATGAGTTGCTAGTTTACAGTTCTAAGGCTGAGAAAATGTCCCAATTAAAACAAGTCTATAGAAATGTCCAATTTAAGGCATCCAGGGAAAGATACCTTAGTTCAAGAAGGCCGATGAAGTTCAGGGTCTCTCTCTCAAGTGAGAAGGCACATGGTGAACACAGTCAGGGCTTCTCTCTCAGCTGGAAGGGCACATGGCGAATATGGTGTCATCTGCTAGCTTTCTCTCCTGGCTTCCAGTTTCATGAAGCTCCCCGGGAGGCGTTTTCTTTCCTCATCTCCAAAGGTCACTGGCTGGTGGACTCTCTGCTTTGTGGTGCTGCAGCATTCTCTGCTCTCTCTGAATTTCTTTTATAGGACTCCAATAAACCAATCAAGACCCACCCAAATGGGTGGAGACATGTCATTCCTTAATCCAGTTTAACAACCACTCTTGACTAAATCACATCATCCAGGGAGATGATCCAATCACAGTTTCAAACATACAGTATTGAATAGAGATTATTCTACCTTTACAAAATGATATTTTGATTAAAACATGGCTTTTCTAGGGGGCATACTTCCTTTCAAACCAGCACAATAATCTACTGTCATCCTCCAAGACCCATCTGTTTTCTGCACAGGCCATATAGGAGAGTTGAATGGGGATATGGTGTGAATCACCACCCTTACATCCTTCAAGTCCTTAAAACTGACACTAATCTGCAATCCCTCTGGGAATCTGGTATTGCTTCTTATACACTATTTTTGCTAGGTAGGGGCAGTTCTAGTGACCTCCACTTGGTCTACCCTACCATAATAGCCCTGAGTCCATGAGTCAGAGAACCAATGTGGGAATTCTGCCAGTTGCTAAGAATGTTGATTGCAATTATGCCTTCTGGAACTGAGGAAATGACCAGAGAATGGATCCAGGAACCCACTGGACTCACTGTGAGACATAGTGGCTAAAATTCCATTGATCATCTGACCTACATAAGCCCCTACTCTGCTGGTGGACCAGAGTGATGTTTTAGGCCTTCTGATATTAGTGTCACTTTTGAACCAGTGTCTAATAAACACTGAAATATCTGATCATTTCCTTTTCCCCAATGCACAGTCATTCTGATAAAAGGCCATTGGTCTCCTTGGTGAATGTCAGGAGGAAAGTTAACAGTGTAAATTTTAGGCAGTGTGAAAGGGTCCTTCCCCAAGTGTACCCATCCCTCCCCTCATTCAAGTTCTATAAATTGTCTCAAGTCTGGGAATTGATAATTATGGGGCTGTGAGTCTCTGTTTTTGTAATTCAAGTTAGACTTTTGTTCACACAACCTGGAATTCTTCTGCTTATGGAGCTCAAACACGAATTTAGTAGATTGCCCATCTATTTTACTTCTGTGTGTCCCATGATCTAATATCCAATGCCACAAGTCTCTTCAAGTCAGATTATTCTGACTGTTGCTTTGAGTTTGCTGTCCATTATGGTGGCCATGCCTTGTCTATGGTGATTAACTGCTGCCACATGGCTTCTGTCAACTAGGGATCCAATAATCCCCATTGTGTTTAAGGATTCCAGATTGGTGACAGCACTTCCCACAGTATTATCTGACCTACAGAGAAGGGCAGCTGCAGAGCTGTTCAGGGATTATGGAGCTAGTCTCAGAATTTATTTCTCCAGGTTCTGGTGAAAGTCCTGTCCTCTGGACATTCTTGAAGTGTGTAAGCAGGTCTTCCATGATAAATCCACTCTAACATTCCAATCTCCCCGAGCCTCTGGATCTCCTCATCTACATTATACCAGGGTAATTCTGGCATCTCAACCTCTGTAATGTTGTCCACCTTTAGAACCATGTTTCAGCCAACCATCCAAACACACAGTGAATGCCTTTTCTAACCCCTTAGGCTACAACATTGAATGCAGAATCTCTGTTTAGAGGATCCATATCAATAAATTCAGCTTGATCCAACTTTATATTCCTTCCACTATTATCCCACACCCTTAATATCCATTCCCACACATATTCTTCTGATTTCTGCCTACATAGATTGGAAAATTCATGCAGTTCTTTTGGCATATAGTGTACCTCCTCCTGGGTCACAAACTTTGTACCTCACCTTTTTGGGCCTTTTGGGACCTTAGCCTACTTATAGGCCTTGAAGAAATGTGGGGTGGGGTGGGGTGGGGTGGGTCAGTCATGAAAAGAAATAGAAGAGTCTTTCAAGCCTCTTTACCTCAGGGCATTCCACTGCAGTTTCATCTAGTGAAACAGAGTTAGTTGCTCCAGACAGAGGAGGGAAGGCTGTTTCCACAGTGGAAGTGTTTACAGGGTTAGCAGCACTGAAGTGTTAATCTCATTAGGTGTAAGTTGGACAGAAGACTCTTCTGGGGAAGGCTGAAGGTGGGGCAGGTTGGAGGTCAGGAAGCTCTTTCTTCAGGGAAGTCCACTACAGGTCTGTCTAGCAGAGGCTCAGCTGGTTCCAGGGATTCCATCTCCCCATCATCATCATTATCAATATCATCACCATCTCACATTTCATGGTCCCATTCTTTTCCCATCAAAACCCTAACTTTAACAGGAGACACCTTGCATGGCTGAGGTTTTAGTTTACATTGTAAATCTGGTACTTGCACAATGAGGCTTTGTGTTTGGTTTTCAGAATTCTCAAGTCTGTGACCACAGGAATAAGATTTTCTTTCAGGACACATTTGGAAACATTTACATCATCCATATAGTATTTAAGGTGCAAATTTGAAGGCTTCAGTTCATCTGTTTCCCTCATCACTGTATCCAGCATATCTAACAACAATCAGCCATTATACCTCTTAATCCCACAAAACTCCGTAAAGGTGTCTAAAATATTCTCATCCAGAGCCTTGACTCATATAAGTGTACAATTAGCAGAATCTGATGGTGATATTTTGAGTATATGTTTTGCTAACTCACCCATAGACTGTCAGTGCCATCTTGATTACCAGAAATAGAGACATTGGTACCTCTGAATCTAGTCAGAATAGAAAACTAGCTATTAAAACTAATTTTTAAGATTCTGTTTCTCAAGAACTACTTCCAGTACTAAGCTGTGTTAGTCAGGGTTCTCTAGAGAAACAGACCCAATAGGAGAGATCTGTAAACATGAGATTTATAAAGGGGTCTCGTGCAACCATGGGAATGGAAGAGTCCTAAATCCATAAGGCAGGCTGTGGAGCTCCAATAAAATGTCTGGACTAACTCCACAGAAGAGGTTTGCTGGCTGAAGAAGCATTAAAAGAGTCTTCTTTCTTAAAAGCTCTCAACTATTTAGATCATCTCATTGTGGGATCCATGCCTTAGGTGATCACAGATGTAATTAGTCACAGATGAAATCAACTGACTGATGATTTAATACACCAGCCTTCTGTTTTTTTTTCAATCAGCCATGAAATATTCCTGCAGCAATCATCAGACCAGCGCTAGCCAGACTCAACAATGGGCCTAATCGCTTGGCCAAGTGACAAAAGAACCTAACAATCACAAGTGGGAACAGAAAATAATTGACAAGGAGTTGAAATTTTACTCTTAAATCTCAGAAGGAAAATGACAATATATCCAGTCATATTTTTAGTAACATCATCAGATCATACAATGTATTTTTTTTACAGAAAGAGTAAATGTCTTATTTAGATAAATTAAATAGTTATTATTGTGGTACTCGTAATCAAAGCTCAAATCAATTCCTGGAAACCTTGAATTCACTTCCTAACCAGAATTTAAATTGCTTATACATTACCAAAATAGCTGAACAAAAAACAAGGTAGATATATGTTTAAACTGAACAGGTAGGCTAGGCTAATATGACAAACAATACATGTCCTATCAAGTCTCAGAAACTCCCAAATGTATTCTTGTTTGGATATTAAAGATGGGATCACATCTAGCTAGTGTGAGTAAGTAAGCCAATGAGGTGTTTTTCAAACAAAATGTCACTAAAACAATAGCAGACCATTATGAGTATGAGCCTATCATAGTCAAAATCCACAACTGTGCCCAGCAGAACCAGCCATGAGAGCTCAGGTGTTATGTCCAACAACTGTAAAGTAAGGAAACCCCAATGGAAAGGAAATAGCTGGAAGCAAGTGAATGGTATCCACTTTCCAGGTACACTCTTTTGGTTCTCTTTCCACACTTTCTTTATTTGCCTCTCTGATTTATGGGGAGACTATTTAAGTAAACATTATACCAGATAGTACAAGGCAAAAGAATCAAAGGACCTAAAACCAGAGCTTTGGGCAACTTAAGAAAGAAGCAGTATGAGTTGTCATAGTTAAAATGTAAAAGGGCTTAAAAACAAAACCAAATAAAAATGCCAAGGTTAGCATCACAATTAAACTCAACCTTCCTCCTGTTGCAGGTGAGGCTTAACTGCAGTAAAACAATTCACAGGTTGGGTATGAAAAAGTAACATAAAGATTGAAATCCAAATTTAAATATTGAATAAGAGGCTTATGGGGCTCTTTTCTTAAGCTAGTCAATCTGTTCAACTTGAACAATGGAGTTCAAAGTGTCCGACTTCTGCCTGGGAGAGATAGTACTTTCTTAGACACTGTGACAAGTTAAGGTTATCCAACATCAAGCTGAACATCATTCTCAGGGGAAAAAATAAAATGTTAAAGTGTGCTGGATTGAATCCCTGACTGACAGGGCAACTTGGACAGAAAGTTAAAATGGAAATGAGTGCTATTAAAGGTTATGCTATGAAAGTTTCTTTAGTATCTCCCTGACTTGACCTACAGCAAAGTTAAATTTTGCAGTTTTTTGTCCTTTTGCATTGTCCAAAGTCTGCTTCTAGGAACAACACAGCAAATCCAGACTAAACATACAGGTCAAATTAAGATATTATTTCTTCCAGCCCATGGAACATCAATGCCAATCCACAAAAGTAGTTAAAGGGAGGAAAAGTATTGCACTGGCTTAGATTTAGGAAACTTGCCATCATCACATAAAGACCCCTACTCCAGACTGGTCTGCCGCCATTTGGCATCCTCTGCACACTTTTTCTGGCCTTAGATCAAAGAAAGTCACATTCGGCTCTTGATTAATCCCAAGGTAAAAATCTCAATGGACGGAGTTTCCTGAGTCAAAATCAGATGTATAGCTCTCAAATCTCCTGTATTCCAGGCTAAGACACGTACTGAGGGACTTTCAGTCCTGCCATTCAGAATGGAGATGGCATCAGACATGGAATGAGCTACAGTAGGTGGAGGCAGATAATCTAGCTCAAATAGGGGAATGGGTGGTGTGTGGAAATGCAAAGGGATGTTACTCCTTACCAGATAAGTTTTTATAATCATAAACCCTGAAATGAGAAAAATCCCTAATGAGACATCTTTGGCTCACTAGTTGATATTAGCTGAGGGTTTAGGGAAAAGGAACCAGAATCTTACTCTACTGAGCCTGCAGTTGGCACTTCCACACACTGTCACCAGCAGAAGCTTTGAACAACCAAATATGAGCAGAAACATCTTTCTCAAAGCTCCAGAAAAAAGCTAAAGGATTGCAGTAATAGAGAGTGCTATATCAGGAAAGGGCATCTTAAAAGTGGTAGAATCTTGGGGTATAAGGGTAGTTCAGTGGTAGAATTCTCACCTGCCATGTGGGAGATCTGGGTTCAATTCACAGCTCATGCACTTCCCCCCAAATCTCCCCACACCAAGTTCAACAAGTAGTGCTACAGTAATGGGATACTCATAAGGAAATAGAATGAAATGTGACCCCCACCACACAGCATACAAAATAAATGGCGCTCATGGTACCCTGATTGGCCCCACTCAATCCCTTCATCTGTTTAGCATGGAATAGATCTATACTCCTAATGTGAGTCCTTGGCCCTGGTAACACATGGAGCAAATTAGCAGTCTTCAACCTACTGGGACCATGTGTGTCTGTCCAATTATCACTGGTGGTGGCCTGAGGAACTGAACCAGGATGCTTATCATCAGAAAGCCTTCCAGGAACTTGTCCTCCATGTAGAAGCAGCTAACAAATCTCACCTATAAAATGCTGCAGAAAAGCATTCAAGTTGTGGCTTCCCAAGAGAGGGGACTGTCAATTGCAGGACAAACAATGCAATGCCCAGGACTATGAGGAAGCTGTTTCTTAGGAAAAAATGGTACATTTGTATCCATATAAACAGTAATTCCTAAGAGCACACACACATATCCAAGACAAGATACATGTGTAGAAAGGATAAGGAGACCCCCTACATTTTGGCTTTGAGTTATTCTCTAAACTTAATATATTGTTAAGTTCTGAAAGACAATACTAACAAAGGTCATTCTCAAAACATTGGGAAGAATATTTTCTTTTTTCCATCTTTGCTTTTTTATTTTTATTTATTTTTTTTACTTTCTGGCCTTTATGAAAAGTTCTGTCATAACAGTAGCTGGATCCAAAGTTTTAGGAATAAAGGTCTCAGACTCAAATTCTAGTAATAACAGATTAAAATATCAAAATATCCAAGATTCAACAGAAGATTGCAAAGCATACCATGAAAAAGGAAACAAGGCCCAGGCAAAGGAGAAGAGGAAAGCATTAGCACACAAAGAATTTTCTTTAAACGGTTTTAAATAAACTCAGTTGGGTAAAGAAGAACATGGACAAGAAATGAAGGAAATCCAAAAAAATCATAGGTGATGATAAAGAGAATACCAATGGAGGATGGAAATAATGAACAGGAATCACACAGATCTGAAGAACACAGTAACTAATTAAAAATTCCATAGAGGGATTCTAAAACAGATTGGAGCTGGCAGAAAAAAAGAGTTCATGAACTTACTGGTAAAACAATTGAAATCATTCAATTTGAGGAGCATAAGGAAGGAAAAATGAGGAAAAGTGAACAAAGCACAAGGAACCTATGGGATAACATCTAGCACACCAATATATGCATTGGGGAAGTCCCACAAGGAGAAGAAAGAGAAAATTGGGCCAAGAAATAATGGCTGAAAACTACCAATTTTAATGAAAGACATAAATGTACACATCCAAGATACTCAATGAACTCCAAAGAAGATGAAACCAAATAGACTTAACATTGTGACATATTATAAACAAACTGATAGATGTAAAGATAAACAGAGAATGCTACCAGAAAATAAATTTAAAATTATAAACACCATAGAACTCTACAATACAGTGAACACCAATGTAAGCTATGGACCATAGTTAATAGTATGGTTATGATGGTATCATTTAACCCATTGTAATAAAGGTACCATGCTAATGCAAAATATTACCAATAGGGAAATCTGAACATGTGTTTGAGAGAGGGCATATGGGAATACAGTACTTTCTGCAGGATTTTTCTGTAAATCTACAGCTTCCATATTTTAAAAATGTCAGCTAATACTGTATATCTGGCCAAACTGTCTTACATTCCCACATAAAAACAACGTAAGGGAGTTCAGCACCACAAGATCAGTCCTATATGAGATGCTGAAAAAATTAAAGGATATTTGGGTTTCTTTCAGTTCTTGATGATTATGAATTAAGCCCCTATAACCACTTGTGCATAGGTTATTATTGTTGTTGTTGTTGTATGAGTGTGTGTGTGTAGGTTTTTGCATGAACATTGGATTTAACACCCTTGGGTAAATTCATAGAAACTTTTATTGCTGAACCATATGTTAAATGTATGTTTCATTTTATGGGAAACATACATTTATCTGACAATTTCACCATTAATGCGCATGAAGTTTCTAGTTGCTCCATATCTTCTCCATTCAAATAATTCACTATTTAATTTAACCATTTTAATAGGTATGGAGTGTTATCTTGTAGTTTTAATTTTTACTTACCTGAGGAGTAAAGACATTAAGTGTGTTCTCACTTGCTTATTTTCCATCTCATTCTTACTTGAAGAAGTGTTTGTTCAGACTTCTTGCCCATTTTTTTCAATCTGGTTGTTCATTATTTTTTAGTTTTCTGAATATTTTATGTTATTCATTTGTTGTGTTCATTCATCTCTAAGTATTTTATAATTACCCTCATGATTTTTAAGGAGAGTTTTGTTTAATTTCCACTTATTTCTGAATTTTCCATTTCCTTCTGTTGTTGATTTCCAACTTCATTCCCTTGTACTCAGAAGAGATACTTCGGATGATTTGAATGTTTAAAATTGATGGAGTTGCATTTTGAGGCTTAATATAATACCCATACATTTGAACTTAAGAAGTGGCAGTATACTGTTGTTTGATCCAGTATTTTATACATGTCTGTTAAATATAGTTGGTTTCTAGTGTTTCTCATGCCCTCTATTTTTATTTAACCTATTCATCTTCAATTTAGATGATGTAGCCCTTATGGTAAGTATTATGTTAAAATCTATAACTATTATTGTAGAAATATCTTTTTCTCCCTTTAATTCTGCCAGTGTTTGCTTCATGTATTTTGGGGCATGTTGTTTGGTGTTAAGTGCTTTTATTGTTCTATCTTCTTGATGAACTGCCCTTTAATCAATATATAATGTTCTTTGACATTGTAAGTTTTTTTCATTTTTCTAATCTTTGTTCATATTTTTAAGGTAGTTTTACTGAGACATACTCACACACCATACAAACCATCTAAAGTGTGCAAAACTGGCTCACAGTATCATCACATAGGTGTACATACAACACCATGATTGATTTTAGAACATTTTAATTACTCCATAAAATAAATAAAAATAGAAAAGGAACCTCAAATCCTCCCATACCTCTTAACCACCCTATTATTGACCCATAGTATTGATGTATTACATTTGTTGGTTGATGAAAAAGTTTAAAATATTATTGTTAATTATATTGCATAGATTGCAATAGGTACACTTTTCCATATTATTATCTACTTGTAATAGTAGCATACATTTATTCTATCTCATTAAAGAATTTTTTAATATTTGTACAGTTAAGCACAGACATTTTCAGCCACAAATTTACTGTGACATATATTCCCATATTTTAACTTCCAAGTTTCTTTTCATGACATACATGATTCTAAACTTCCCCTTTGTACCATATTCACACATAATTCAGACCTGTAATTATTCTTACATTAATGTGCTGCTGTCACCTCTGTCCATTTCCAAACTTTTAAGTTCAACCAAGTTAAACATTCTACACATATTAAGCAACTGTTCCCCATTCTTTAGCCTCATTTTGTGATGAAAAGAAAAGACAGGAGTGCGAGGCTTTGAAGAGGGTACAGAATTGAAGAGTTTTAGTGTTAGGCTTCAGCTAAAGGTTTGGTCACTCTGGTCTGGTAGAAAATTGAAATAAAGCACAAGGAGCCACTGGTAGAGTAGTCATCTTTAATCATCCCCTCTGCTCTGCTCTGATGCTTACAGACCAGTAGTCCCTTATAAACTAAATTACAAAAAAAAAAGTGCCACTTTACCAACACATGGCATCATTCATGGGGTAAATGATTGGATACATGTATGTTACATCATTGGTTACATAACTTATGCTGTATCGTGCTTTCCCAGAAATACAGACCCAGATGCACTGAGGGCAGCTATCTTAGCAGACTGTTTATAATAAGCAATTTCTTGGGCCCCACACTCCACCTTTTAAATGGCCTGAATTCTAGGGGACACCTTATCCAACAGGGCTACTCCTCAGGCCCATAGGCCACAATATCAATAAAGTGGACAAAATATTATTAGAAATGTGGACAGACATGCTACAGTTACTGTTACCCAATGCCAAGTCCCTGTCATGGCGTTCCACCAGGATCATAAAGGATTCTGTGAGAGGGAGTGAATGACTAGCATTTCCTCATCAATTTCATGAAAGGCACCTTTAACAGAATTATAATTGTCAGGAATATACATGCAACATTCTATGTGTAACATTGCACAAGTTCTCCCTTGAGTGGTTGTCAAGAGATCTAAAGCCTTTCTGTTTTACAAAACAACCCTTCTTATTTGGATAGTTTTATCCATCATTAAAGTTAAACCCTGTTTTGTTTGATAAAGAGCCTAGGCAGTGTGCTCAGCTAAAGTTTCAACTTTCAATTCAACTTGAATGGCTCCAGGTTCTGAAAGAAATATGGCCAGAGGATAAAACCACCAGGCAGCTTGTTTTCCATGGTGCCAACAGTGATATACCATATCCCAATTGAGGGGTGTTTCTGGGAGGGAGATGAGAATTTGTCCTTTTATATAGCGTCATCCCCATGTGCACCACCCTGCTCATTTAGCAGATAACTAGGGCCACCCATATCATCCACAAACCCATATATATCCCTTAGGGAGCCAATCAGTTGGCTTGTGTTCTAGTTTGCTAGCTGGCAGAATGCAATATACCAGAAATTGAATGGCTTTTAAAAAGGCGAATTGTGTAAGTTACAAGTTTACAATTCTAAGGCCATAAAAATGGCCCAATAAAATCAAGTCTATAGAAATGTCCAATCTAAGGCATTCAGGGAAAGATACCTTGATTCAAGAAGGCTGATGAAGTTCAGTGTTTCTCTCTCTCAAATGGAAAGGCATATGGCAAACACAGCCAGGGTTTCTCTCTCACCTGGAAAGGCACATGGGGGAAAACAGTAGCATCTGCTGGCTTTTGCTCCAGCCCTCTTGTTTCATGAAGCTCCCTGGGAGCTGTTTTCCTTCTTCACCTCCAAAGGTCACTGACTGGTGGACTCTCTGCTTCTTATGACTATATCATTCTAAAGCTTTCCCCAAAATGCTTCCTTTTTTAAAGGATTCCAGTAAAGTAATCAAGACCCACCTGAAATGGGTGGAAACACATCTCCACCTAATCAAGTTTAATACCCACACTTATCTGAGTCAGATCTCCATGGAGATAATCTAATTAAAGTTTTCAAATCCAGTATTGAATTGGGATTAGAAGAAATGGCTATCTTTACAAAATGGGATTAGGATTAAAACATGGCTTTTCTAGGGTACAGAAATCCCTTCAAACCAGGACATCTTGGTTCCTACATATGGTGGTTCCTACCACTTTTTGGGAACCATAGAAACCATGTTCCTATCACTAAAAGACCCTGCCACCCACTGGGGACTCCCTGACATTGTTCAATGCACTGTGGTGCTTTGTCTTTTAAATCCATGTGTTCATCCATAAGCCATCCCCAACCATTTTGGATGGCATACTCAAAAAGGTGGAGGCAGGGGAAATGTCCATGTCCCAGGTGAGCAAAGCATCAACTGCTTGCTGTACTTCTCTCCCAAGCTTGAGGACTGTGATTATCTCATTCTAGCCATGTCCAGTTTTGTTCAGTGGCTGGTGCTGTCTGCCATGGTTGCCCTTCAGCTGCATCTGCTGGAAGCTTAGTAAACACCCAAGCAACAAGAGACATTGTAGATGAAACTCAGTACACACCTAGCAACAAGAGACATCGTGGACCTTTGCGTAGGCATGGGCCCACTCTGCAAGGCTGTTAGCTACAGTCAGCCTTGTCAGAAAGGTAATAAAGCTTTGGAAACCATTAGATATACATTTCATCCCTCAGGCCTAAAACAGAGCACCTGCTACTCCTGTGAGAGAATAGTGGCAGTCAGGGGCTTCTGCCCCAGGCAGGAGTACCAAACCAGGTCCCCGTGGGCCATACTGGCATGGTCAGGATGAAGTTCCACAGGCATAAGAAGAATGGGTCAAAAATGTAGGACATACATTCCTTGCAACAGAGAGACTTTCCCATCATTGGGTAAGGACACACATACAAGAGCTGGCCATTGCAGTATCCAAGTTTGTACCTGCAAACCTTGGGTGTCATTGTCTCCACAGGGCACAAGACATACCACCCAGGAAGAGGTTTCAGTCAGTATTTTCCATGGCCATGTCCATTCATCTGAGGTTCCTGATTATAACACATGGGGTTGGGGGAGAGCAGGTAATAATAACCTTCTTTGCAACACATCATTTCCTTCCACTTGTATGTGCTAGGGCAAGGCTCATCCCCTTGTTTATCAAGTCTAAAGGGGAGTAGCGTGTGCACTGAGGCTGTTCATTTAATAAGAGAACAGTAGTAGCCAATTGGGGTAGCCCAACCCTTCAATGTTGGCTCCTCTAGGGCTAAAACCCAAAGCTTCTCTGTCAAGAGGCCATTGTACCTTTTAATCATTCCTGGAGCTTGTGGTTTATATGGGATATGCTGTGTCTACTGTATATCTAGACCTTTGGCACAATCCTGGGCACATCTTTGGCCCAATCTTGGCCACATACTTGGTCCAATCCTGGCCATACCTTTGGCCCAATCTTGGGCCACAAAACCACTTCCATTCAATGGGGGTGGGGGTGGGAGTGGGGGTGCGGCTGCCTCTATTACTTGTAATTTCTGCTGGTCTTCCATTACAGGCCTGTACTGAATCCACTTGCTTGCAGGGCAGCATAGACAGGAGCTACTTGCTGCTCAGTGGGGGTACATCTCACTTCTGGTCCCTTCCCTAACTGGGATCAAAATCCTGTGGGGATATTGCATCTGCCCTGGAACTCCCAGAGTCTCCAATCAAAGCCTGCTTCATAGACTGTCACATCCAGGTGGAAAGGAACTGCCTTATCCACCACCTGTAGTGCTTGGGTCTGCACTACTGTCCTTTTTCCTGTGGCAAATATCTGCTCTTGATCTTCCCAATCCCTTGGGGCACCTTTTTTCATTAAGGTTTATAAAGAAAGTAAGACCTGAGCCAGATAGGGGCCAAATACTTTCCAGTACCCAAAAGGCCTACAATAGCTTGTAGCTGATTTACTGTGGTCAGATTTGAATATGCTTGGACCTTATCTATCACAGCCTCTGGAATTATTTTGGTTTTATCTGACCAGCCAACTCCCAAGAACTTTATTTTGGTCTTACTCAACCAGACAATTCCCAAGAACTTAAAAGACATTCCAGACCCTTGGACCTTGGCCTTGCTGATTGCCTATTCCCAGGTATCTAATGCATGATGCAGCCTGTCCATGGCTTCTTCTAGATCTGTAAGAGAATCAAAGGTTGGCATAATATTATTTATATAATGATATAAGGCATCCTTATATTTCCAGGTGTCCAAGTCTTGTGCCATCAACTCATGGCACACAGTAGGATTATGTATCTAGCCCTGTGGCAGCACCACAAATGTCCACTGTCTCTCTTTCTATGTGAATGCAAACTGGTACTGGCTCTCTGGGACCAGGTCAATGGAGAAAAGTTCATCTGCCATGTCCACCACATAGTGGTACTGTCTTAAGGAAAGAGACAGTTGATCCATTATATCAGTCATTTGATGATATTGCAGCATGCATGGGAGCAGTGACTTTAATAAGTTCATGATAATTAACAGTAATTTTCCATATGCTGTCTGGCTCTTGGACAGGCCAAACTGGGGAGTTGTAAGAACTATGGGCTGTCCTCACAATCTTTTCCAATTGTAGGATCATTTGCCCAATTTTCTCATTCACTCTAAGCAACTCCTATTGCCTAACCTTAACAATTCTTTGGGGCTCAGACAGGCATACGAGGAATGGTGAGGATGATTTCTAAGCACAGGCCTTACTACCCATACCCATAACAAAAATTCTACTTGGGTGGTTCTTAAAGTCAGTCTTTGCAAAATATCCATGCCTAATATATATTCAGGGATAGCAGAGATATATCTGTGTATGTTCGGGGCAGCAAATGACCAATGCCAGGCACTACCATGGCTTGTCTCACATGGACCATGCACCCTCCATATCTGTCAGTATGAGTCTGAGGGCCATCAAATGAGTCTGGGTTTCCAAACAACAATGTGTATTTGGCCCCTGTATTCATTAGGGCCATGACATGCTGAACATTGCATGGAGACTAGTACTTTGAAATTCCCTTTGGTCTCCCATTTTCCCCTCTCACCGGACCTCATGGCCACTGTGTCATTCAAGCAAGTCATGTCATCGCAGATACATGGGTATAAAACATCAGATAAGCACAAGGGATGGGACTCAGCCTGCTTTTTCCCATTAGCTTAGTGAATTGTTGTTCCTGGAGCAACTTCTTTTACAAAGCCAGTAAAACTTCTTCAGGCCGTTGATCAATTGTCTCTGGATTCACCCCTGCAGCTATTAAATTACCCACGTTTGCAACTGCAATACCTTGGTGGGGCCACCAGCTCTTTGCCAGCCCCTTTCTGCTGGAGGGGTGGCTTTTATTTGGATGGCAGCTTCACCCCTTGCTTTACCAGGTGCATTCTCTTCTCCCATTCATGCACCCCTACATTTCTTAACTGTGCTGTTTCACATTCTGAGAGTTCCAGGCTGTCAACCCTATTGTCTTACATGTGTAACAGCCACACTGGAAGTCTTTTCCCCAGGCTTCTGCCATTCCTGTTTGATGAGAACTTAGTGATCCTCCAGAGTATATACCCTGTATGTTGTCTGTTGGAGCCAAGGGCTGGTTGTGCTCAACTTGTTGTTTTATTATGGGGCAGGCATGAAATATGTAGGGAGTGCACTTGACTGGGATGATGCCGACTCTGTCCCAACTTCCTCCATTTCAGGCAGTCTTGCTCCTGAGGCTTCCTTTTTCAGGGCTCAGATCAGGCTTTAGTTCATTTTGCTTCTGCTGCAGTCTCCAGACCTGTGCTTTCACTGCTAAAGCTTCCTTATACCACTCACATAACATAGTAAAGAAAAACCAAGACATTTTCCCTGCCATACCATGCTGGGGAACCTGGATGCCAGCTTTAAACTCCTTTAAAGCCTTGACACTCCTCTGTGGGGTGGGATTCACATAATCCATTCAAAGTAGACCACTGCAGCAAAACTGCCACTATGGGATACCACAAGCTTGTGGAGGGCCACATCCCATCTTGTCCAGCATCCTTTAGGGTGGAGGGGCCACTCACTACAATCCTGCATGGAGAATCCTGCCAAGTATGCCAATTGTTAGGTTTCAGCTTAAGGTTTGGTCACTCTGGTCTGGTAGCTAATTGAAAAAAAGCACAAGTTACTGCTGGTATAGTGGTCATCTTTAATCATTCCCTCCACTCTGCTCTGATGCTTACAGAGCAGTAGTCCTTTATATATTAAATTGCACAAAAGTAGCACTTTACCAACATGTGGCATCATTCATGGGCTATGTGATTGGATACATGTATGTTATATCATTGGTTACATACGTTAGGCTGTATCATGCTTCCCCAGAAATTCACACCCAGATGCAATTATGGCAGCCATATTAGCAAGTTGTTTATAATAAGCAACTTATCAGGCCCCACAATTAGTAACTTAAATGATAATGGATAAAAAGAGAGAGAAAAAAATAAATCTGACAAAAACCCCAAATGATATGATGGCTGAACTAAGAACTGCCTTTACATAATAACTTTGAATGTTAATGGTTTAAGATTCCTTTACCCCCCTCTCTTCAACACCTGGTAACCTCTAATCTATTTTCTATCTCTGTAACTTTGCTATTTCTAGCCCACCTGCCTTCAGAATATGTCCACAAATGACCACTTCTCTATTTTCCCCTCTCCCACACTGATCAGAGAGCCACCGTCATCTCTTGACAGGATAACTGAGACTACCTCATAACCGTGCTTTTTCCAACTCTTACCCTTGCAATTTGCTTTCAACCAAATACCAGAGTTACCGTGTCAGGTGATTCCTTAACTCTAACATTTCCAGTTCATTAAAGTAGAAGGAGAAATGCACATATTACCCAAGAGGTCCTACCTGATCTTACTCTCCTTTAACTTTCTGACTTCCTTTCACTCCTCTCTCTCACTCACTGTTCCAGGCTCACAGGCCTTTTGCTCTTCTCTCAATGTGTCAACTATGCTCCTACCTCATTTGTTATTCTCTATGTATTTTCTGCACCCTTTGTCTTGAATTCATGCTCCATTGTAACCAAATATGTTCTTATTCTCCTCAATTCTCACTCAAATGTTGCATCAGTGATATGAAAGTAGAGAAACACTTATCCAAAGACTTGGAATGAATCTATGGGTAGTTTATCCCAGTTATATCAGACAGTGCCATGTAGAGCCCCATGGGGACAAGCAAGGATGGGAGTGGGGAGTTGGGGAGACTGTGGGTGCTTCTTAGATTGTTAGTGCCCACAAAGTCCTTCAGCCCCTGAAGGATGAAAAGATCAAGAGTTATATGGACCTCTAAGGGCCTGGCACTGGGCATAACTTTCTCATCAAGGACCCCAGCATGAAGCAGGGATCCTGACAGAGCCACCTCACTACTTGTTGCCAATGAAGAAAATATTGTGCTTTTAGAATATACCTTAAGATAAACATCACCTGTAGAGTTAGGGGGCTTGTATTTTCATCTGAAAAATAGATAAATCAGATATATTATAAAAATAATATTTTTTTCTTCAAGAGCTCTAGATTCAAGTGCCCAGGAACCAAGTAGAAGTATATGAACCTTGGACAGAGGTAGGGATGTTGATCACTTAGAAGCTCAGGAACCAGGGATTGAATTTACTTTTTGTAAATAGAGTCTTGGAAGGTGGGGAGAGGGGTGAATCACATGCAAAATTCCTGGAAGCTACTGCTGCTGGGTAAAAAGCAAAGGGGCAAGACCAAAATGGAAGGATTGCTGGGAGCTGAGACATGCCAGTTACAATGAACTGAAGGAGGAAGTCTAACATTACCCCATGCAAAATCACAGCCCATCCTTTGTAGTTCTTCTTTTTTTAAAATTAAATATAGAGGAATTAAATATTCCAGTGGCTTTTTTTAGAGTGTACAAATGTCATGACACATATCAAAAGCATGATACACTGCTACTAATTGGGAAAAGACATTCTGCCAGGAGCCATTGATTGTACATGTAGGATGGATTCTATAAGGTGTGAAACTATGTTTATAAATTTTTCATATTCTGTTTTAATAACATATTTCAACAATCACAGAATCCTTCCATTGCCATAAATGGTTACAAATGAAAGATGGTATTGCTGCTTATCAAAATATAAAAGGCAATTGATGTTTTATATAAAAACTTTATATGTCAACTCGTTCCTAAAATCCTTTTTTTTTTTTGGCCTGTTGAAAAATGTTGTTAGAAATATTAACAGCATTTTCACTGTTAGATGAAAAGTTCTTAGAAATGGAAAAACAGAATTGTATGAATAGACTACATAGAATATGAGACAATGTCAGAGGATTCTAGCTGTGCTATTTTTTTCACTGAATGCAGTACTGTACTAAAAATTCCCATCAAAACTTGTCATCCTAATCCATTTTGTTCACATTTAAATTTGCATTTTCTCTAAGTAGTCACTTTACTAATAGAAAACAGAAATTAAAGGCCACGTTGCACTAGATCTTCTTTCAGAAAGGAGAATGGGGAAAAGTGCTTAACAGAGAGGAATTATCTTTGGTCAGAGCAATGAGGAGACATTTTGATACAAAACTTTGCTTGGCTAGCAATCTTTATAATTAGTAATATTAGGATATTGTATCAGATTTTTTTTTTTTTTTGCATAGGCAGGCACCGGGACTCAAACCCAGGTCTCTGTCATGGCAGGTGAGAATTCTGCCACTGAGCCACCATCACACCACCCTGTATGAGATTTTAAAGTTGTGGATCACAATGGTAATGGGAAAAAAGGCCAGAATATGATTTTTTAAATGATACCAAATTATAGCTATTTAAATATTTATTACAACTATGGCATAGAACTAAGAACTGAATATAAACAAAAAATCAGTGCTGATTTAAGCTTGCCCTAAGCTTATGTAATGGGATATGGAATAGAAAAAGTTAAAACCAAGGGAACTTGAAGAAACAATGGACTGTAGTTAATAATAATATATATATATTAGCTTATTAAATGTACCATGCTGATATATATGACAGAAAACTAGAGCTTGTTTACATGATAAATCTCTGCACTATCATCTTATTTTTTCTGTATGCTGGAACATATTTTATGATAAAAATACACTATAACACATTGTTATATTTGTCCTAACACAAACCTTTTATTAGGATCTAGAGTGTCTTTTTCCATTTTTTTTTTCTTTCAGGGCTGTCTGGGTTGTTTTTTGCTACAGTCCCACATATGCAAGACTGATTGGTTTTAAGATAGTCAGGAATGCGAAGGGAGCAGGTAGTGGCAGTAAAGGAGTAAGGCTAACAGCTTAGTCTAGAGAAAGAAAAACAGGCTTTGTCAGGATCATTACTGTTTTGCTAATATATCCCCAATGCCAAGCACATTGCCTACACTGTGGCAGATTCTCAACAACTTGTGCTGAATGAGTGAATGAAAGAATTAATGTAATAGATTATGGAACTTGTTGAGCAAACATATCTATGTATATAATGGGAATATTTAAAACTGTACTGAGAAGAACTAAGGAGATGAGTCACTGGGAGCAATTGTGAACTTCCTCATGGAGGATATTCTGGAAAATAAGCACAATCTTTTTAGTGTCTGAAACATAAAAATAAAATCAAAAGTTCAATTGGGAACATTACTGATATTACAGAAATAAAGAGTATTATAAAACAATACTATGAAGAACTATATATCAACAAAATATATAATCTAAACAGACAAATGTCTAGAAACATACAAGTGCCCCAAAGTGCCTCAAGAAAAATAGAAAATCTCAAGACACCTATAGGAAGTGTCTAGTTTTCTAGTTGCCAGAATGCAATATACCAGAAATGGAATGGCCTTTAAAAAGGGGAATTTAACAAGTTCCTAGTTTGCAGTTCTAAGGCTGAGAAAATATCCCAATTAAAGCAAGTATATAAAAATGTCCAAATTAAGGCACTAACAAGAGGTTACCTTCACTCAAGAAAGGCCAATGAAGTTCAGGGTTTCTCTCTCAACTGGAAAGGCACGTGGTTAACATGGCCTCTTGCTTTATGAAGCTCCCACAGAGGCATTCTCCTTAATCTCCAAAGGTTGCTGACTGGTGGACTCTGTAGTTCTCTTGTCTCTGCTGCTGTCATCATTCTTGTGACTCTGCTCTGTTGCTCTCCCATAGTTCTCAAAAGGGACTCTCTTCAAAATCTAGACACATATGGAATGGGTGGAGTCACAACTATCTCTAATCAAAAGTTAACTCCCACAATCAGGTGAGTCATATCTCCATGGGAACAATCAAAAAGCTCCCAGCCAGCAATACTGAATGAGTATTAAAGGACATGACTTTTCTGGGGTTCACCACAGATTTAAACTGGCACAAATAAAGAGATTGAATCAGTAAACAAAACCAAATGTCCAAGATCAGATGACTTCAGTGGTGAGTTCTAAATATTCAAACGAGAATTACCAAAAGTCCTTCTCAAATTCTTCCAAAAATTGGAAGAGGAGAGGACATTCTTTAACTTATTCCTTGAGGCTAGCTTTACTCTGATTCCAAAGTCAGATAAAGACAGCATAGGAAAGGAAATTTTGAGACCAAATTCACTTATGAATACAAATGCAAAAATCTTCAACAAAATACTGGCAAACCAAGGTCAGTAGCATGTTAAAAGCATTATCTACCATGACAAAAGAGGGTTTATCTCAAGAATGCACTGGTGGTGCAACTGAGGAAAATCAATCACTGTAATATACTACATTAATGGAATGACAGAAAAAATCAAGATCATTGCAATTGATAAAAAAAAAAGCATTTGGGAAAAAATTTAAGACCCTTTCATGATAAAGACACATAAAAATAGGATTAGAAGGGAATTTGTTCAATGTTTAAGGGCAGTTCCATAAAACCAATAGATAACATCATAATGATGTAAGAATGTTTTCCCACTAATGTTGGGTATTAGACAAGAAAGCCTGCTTTTACCTCTACTATTCAAATGTGTAGAAGAAGTTTGAGCCAAAAAAAGAAATAAAAGGCATCCACATTTCAAAGTAAAAACAGTAAAAAAAATTATGTCTCTATTAATGGATGATATAATCCTATATAGAGAAAATCCCAAAGAATTCAAAGGAAAACTATTAGTCCTAATTAAATTAATGAGAAAATTTGGGAGGTACATTATACATATACAAAAATCATTTTTTAAATAAAAACAGCATTTATTTTACAAGTGCTTTTCTAAGAAACTTCATTTAATTGAATTACCAATAGTATTTCTATAAATGGGAGATGATAGGTAGGTTACAAAATACTATCCTTTGAGGTCAGCCATATAGAATTTGAAGCTTCTCTTTTGAAACTTATTTTAAAAACCCAGACTACAGATGTAAACTTGAGAAGGAGAAATATGTCCAGACTCCCAGAGGCCTTTTATGACTCACAGATGGGACAAAGATGGATGGAATGCTCTCTGGACATGGTGTTTCCTTGATTTAGACCCAAAGTCCCAGGGCAGCCATGGCACCTGCAGCACTTCATTTCTATTGACCCCCAATATCACAACCTCAACTCCTTATTTTAGGTAAGACAATTTTGACTGTCTTCCTGCCATCTTCAACTAAACAGCCTGACTAAAATCCTCCCCAGCACTTTTTTCTTTATCTTTTGACTATGGTGGAATTCTTTACTTTCAAAAAAAGCTAATGAACTTTTAAATAGCAACCCAATTTTAATAAATGTCTTGTAAATACAGAAACAATGATCTCTTCAAGCATCTTCCAGCTCTACCCTTCACCACCAAGATTGATCAGTGTTCTCCACAACCAAATGGAATCTGTACACCCTGAGCCCTGGTTCCTATCAACATTCACTCACAGGTCTTACCTCAGGATTCCCCTGTTTCCATCACAATTAAAAGTGGTGGGATGAGTCACTCTTGGCAGGTCTCTAGGTGCAGGGCACAAAAAGGCACTTAATATGAGACTTCCAGAGAAGTCCTAGAAGTGTGAGATGTAGTTTAGTGAAATAAAATGTGGTAAATTCAGCTGAAAAGAAGGGTGAGTCCAACTCTAAAGGCTCATTTCTGAAGCAACCTTGGGAGACATGTGCTTGAAGATGGCAGGGCCACAGGAGAGACGGAGCCTGGGTCACCCAGTCTTCCCCAGAAAGAGAGACTCCTCCACCCAGTAAGACTTGGATTGGAGCAGGACCAAGTGGTTCCACAGGAAATCCATTAAATTTTAAGAATTTGCCAGTCCTAACGTATTTCACTTAAGATCTTATGATTGACATGTAGGTTTGTAAGTTGAAGCTTTTGGTGAGATGTTGCATTCCTCTGCCCCTGCTTGTTTTATCCAAACACCAAGGAAAAGGGAAACTTTCGGGAGGGGAGATCCCTGTAACATTTGTAAGCAGTATCATGCATCCCAAGGGCTGAAGGAAATTCAAGACAGGAGAATAAACCCACCCAGCGATGAGAGCCGAGGAGTCCAGAATTGCCATGGTCCCACCATCAGGCCCCAATGTGCTCCTGTGCAGGAAAGGGATAATGGCATGGCACTGACTAATCCTCTACATTTCCTATAGGCCCAGGTGGGGCACAGAGAGGCCAAAGCTCAAGGACTGGTCTCCCTGGCTGCCATCAGCAATTACCCCTTTCCTTATTTCACAGTACACAAGTATCACTTTGTACAGACAGCAGGAAAAAATTTGACAACGCTGTTTTACAGAACCTTGCTGGCCTCCCCCCTACTCCTGCCCAAATGACAGTGTGTTCTGGTTGCCAGGCACTTGCTTGCATTGGAGATGGCACCTTTCACAGGATTCCAGAGAGTCAATGTAGCTAATAGGATACTGGTACTCAGAGGCAGAGTTGGTGGTGAGCTATTGAATTATGGAGGACCTGCTGATTGCCACCAAACTGTCTCACCAGGTAGTGCTGGAGCACCTTTGTGGTGCTATGTTTATGATGTCTGAAAGCTGGAAACATCTCTGAGGTGTCTTTGGGTTTCCCTCAGAGATCATGGTATATATGGTTACTCTTATAGTAAAGTGTCAAAATTCAGTAAGGAGGGAAAAGGATATCCACAAGTATTTCTGCCTGTGTTGAAGAACACTGCCAAATCCCTGAGAAGATTTGCCACATGACAATAACCTATGAGGTCCTTGAGTCCTCTGTGGTGGAGGCTAGTACTCTGACATTACAAAATCTGTGCTAGGTAGCAGTCAATACCAATCTGAACAGCTCTTCATTCGAGGATACAGCAAATCTGGAAAAAAGAACAGATATGGCTCACCTTCAAAAACAGACTCAAGAGGGACAAAGCAGGAGAGTCCCTCCAATCCCACATGATTGATGCAAAAAAAAAAAGGCATCTCACATGAATGGAGAATACTTTTAGAAGAAAATAAAGGATGGTGTGAAGAAAAACAGTCATCTTCAGGAAAATCTACACTTAACTACCCAAAAAAACTGTGGGGTGGAAACAAAGGGTATGAGAATTGAAGGGGCAGATAAAACTGCTTGAACAGTCCAATTCAAGAAAGAAGCAGGGGCTACCCCCAGGTGCCACCAAGGGAGATTCATTGGTTTCATGACTGCTGTGAACCCATGGGAGCTGGTATTAGAGCCAAATGCTGCTGGGCTATTGCTGGGATATTTCCTAGCTTTAGGTCTGATCACTCAGGAGATGCTAAATTTATCTAAGCAATCAGTTTCTTGTTTTGTGAACTTCTCAAGAATATATCAGATCACAAATATTCAAGCTGAAATCTACCAGAAAAACTTGGAATTTGAACTCTTAAATCTAGAAAAAGATACAACAGATGTTGTTTATCCTTTCTTTTTGGGTATTGCCCCAAAGCTAACAAAGTCTTCTAAATCTGTGTTTAAGTTGAAGTTCTGTTGGCTTGACTAATGCAAATAGCATGAAAAGTGACTAAGTTGAGAGCACCTGAAAATCAGTAGAATAAAAGGAATGGTTGAAACAGAGAATGGATGTTAGATGAAAAGACTGAAACACTGAGACACGGAGGAATATAATGGGTGACTTCTTTGCTCATGTTAGAGACAGTCACATTTGTTCCTTGACTAAGCAATCTCACTCCTACAAACCGACCTGAACATAGACCTGGATAATATGAAAATATATATGCACATATTTGTTGTTTGTAGCACTGATTTTTTTATTTGTAATTGCAAAATACTGGAAGCAACCTAAATATTCATGTATAGGAAATTGGTTGAACAATCTTCAGTAATCACATAATGGAGTACTCTGCAGAATGAAGACAGCTATGAATAGATAAATGAATACCAGGATATATTGTTACATAAAAAGAGCAAAGTACAAAAAGGTGTGCTACTTTTTCTGTAAGAAAAGAGGAGAAATAAAAATGTGTATTGTGTGTGTGGGTGTATGCACCTGCTTGTTTCTGCAAAAGGAAACAAGTAAGAATAGGAAGAGTGGAAGAGATAAGAGAGGTAGTGAAACTTTACTGAGTATAGCTATTTGGACAGTTTTGACTTTGGAACCTTGTTAATGGTTTAATAGTAAAAAATAAAATTAAATCAAAGGATCAGAAAAATCATATAATTGATTAGAGACTAAAACACATAAACCCAATAGTTTCAAATGAATGAATAACAATATACAAAGAAAAAATTAGTAGTCTAAATAACTTTTATTTAAGATGTTTTATTCACACACCATACAATCTATCCAACATGTACAATCAATGAATGGTGTTCTACTAAATAACTGTTCTTAATGTAATTTTGTTGAGATATATTCACACACCATATAATCCATTCAAAGTATACAGTCAATTGCTCACAGTATCATCATATGGTTTTGCATTCATCAAAAAATTTTGAAATATTTTCATTACTCCAAAAAAAAAAAAATAAAAAATAGAGAAGACCCAGAGTAACACACACCTCTACCTACCCATGTTATTATCATTGTTGTCTTTATTATTCATCTATGCATATACACACACTGGCAAAAGGGTGTGTCACAGTCAAGGTTTTACCATCACACAATGAAAGTTTTGCGGTTGTATTGTCATTGTTGAGGGACAGGGATGCTGGACTGCAGTTCAGCAATTTCAGGTGATTCCTTCTGGGTACCCTAATACACTAGGAACTAGGGAGAGGTATCTGTATGTTGGGTCAGTGATCATAGTCATTTATTTCTCAGTTGCACCTTCTCCTTCTCAATTGATCTTTCTCTCACACTTCACAGATGTCAGAGCAATGACCATTTGGCATCTTCATGATGGATGGAGGTATTGACCTTGTCAGGTACAGAAATGAAGCTGGTTGATGTTCTTGGAAAGGCTGGTGCCTCTGGGTTTTGGGCCTGTCTATTGTGGGAACAGTCTGGAGGCCTTGGGTTTCTGAATAAATGAGCTTGCTAGAAGGAAGTTTTGTAGAGTCTTGGATGGACCTCAATGTATCCTTTGGGGTTTTAGGGAATACTGATGGTTGGAGCTTGGCATACTGTTACAATTTGCAATGTCTGGCTGAAGCCTGCATAAGGGTAACCTCTAGAATTCTCTCTCTACTGTATTTGAAATCGCTTCACCAATGAAACTTTGTTTTGTTTCATTTCTTTTCTCCTTTTTGATTGGGAGGGCATTCTTAATTCCAAGATGCCAGGGCCAGATTCATGCCTGGGAGCCAGGCCCCATGTTGCCAGGGAGACTTACACTCCTGTGGGTCATGTCCCACATAGAGAAGATAGTAGGATGGTATTGAGTTTATTTGCAGGGTTGGCTTGGAGAAAGAGGCCACATCTGAGCAACAAAAGTGATTCTCTGGGGTGATTCTGGGGCATGGTTATAATTTGGCTTAGCTTCAACATTGCAGAAGTAGTTTTGTGGGTGGATCTTGGGATTGTGGGCATGGCTTGTGGAACTCAGAGTCCCTGATGCTTGGGAGAGTGTCAGGGGTTCCCCAGGTGGAGAAGTGTGGTGGTTCCACACTTTTCCCTAGTCATTCGGGGGGACTTGCAGATATTTTAAAATTTTCTGTCCACAATATATTGGAATAAGTTGGAGTGTTACTTTAAGCTATATGTAATGTTATAGATCTCATTCTATACAATAGAATGTTAGGATCTCATTCTCTATTCTATGCTGTATTAACTATGTTATTTAATGCTGACTTTCAGAAATGCAGAACTCTGGCTCTGCATCTTGAGTTTTGTATGGATGCCCAGGGCTCCAGGAAGCTGCTGGTTTGTACGTGCTCAATGGGGCATCTCAGAGTTTGGAAATGGCAGTTGGAACTCAGGAATGGATGTGACTGTTGTGGGCGCTTGTATTCTGTGATACTTTACAGTGAGCCTTGTGGAACATTCTGTGCTCCTTGGTGGTTGATTGCCCATTCTCTCCCACTTTCTACCCCACCCCACCCCCGCTAAAAACTTCAGAAAGCAGTTCTCTGACTATATACTGTAAGTCTAAAGGCAAAAAGAACTACAAAAAAAAATCCTGAACTCAGCTTAGTGGATTTGTTGTCTTTAGTGATATGGGTATAGCAATTCATACACTATTTTTCAGGTATTGTAACATTAAGAAAATTAGTAAATATATTGTTGAAACCTTTTCTGTGGGAGAAGGGAGATATAGATATGGAAGTGGGAAGCAAGGAAGAACCCTATGTTTGGACTGGAATTATGAAGTCATGATTTTTCAATATATATGTGGGGTTTTTTTAGGTGCATGTCCCTGGAATCAAACCCAGGTCTCCTGCATGAAAGGTAAGTATTCTACCACTGAACAACCCATGCACCCATATATATGGGCTTTTTTTTTTCCTGTCTCCATCCACTGAAAGGGTCTAAAAGAATGACACCCTATTGGTCATTAGCATACTTAGTGCCTGTGCTGGTTTGAAATGGTTATGTACCCTAGAAAAGCCATGCTTTAATCCTGATCTAATCCAGTGGGAGCAACTGTTTCTTTTAATTGCCACTCGGTAATGTAGGGTGGAATCTTTTGATCAGATTATCTCCATGGAGATGTGACACACCCAATTGTGGATATTAACCTTTAATTAGAGGGAGATGTGACTCTACCCATTTGAGGTGGGTCTTGATTAGTTTACTGGAATCCTTTAAAAGAGGAAGCATTTTTGAGAGAGTGACAGAGCCACAACAGAGCCATGAGAACCACAGAGCCTGTGTAGCCAGAGATCTTTGGAGATGAACAAAGAAAATGCCCCGGGGGAGCTTCATGAAACAAGAAGCTTAGGGAGAAAGCTAGCATATGTTGCCATGTTTGCCATGTACCTTTCCAGTTGAGAGAGAAACCCTGAACTTCATTGGTCTTTCTTGAGTGAAGGTAACCTCTTGTTGGTGCCTTAATTTGGACATTTTTATAGACTCACATGACCTTAGAACTGTAAACTTGCAACTTAATGAATTCCCCCTTTTAAAAGCCATTCTGTTTCTTGTATATTGCATACCAGCAGCTAACAAACTAGAACACTGCCCATATCTTGTTTCTAAGTATTATTCATCACTAAAGGAAAAAGGCTCTTTTGAGAAAACATTGAGGAGGAGGCTACTATAGGGAATGTGCAAGATGAGCTTGGAATATGTTACAGTAGAATGTAAGGAAGTGCTCAAAAAATGATTGTTATGATGTCAAAAAGACAGGAACTAGCTTGAATGGGCTCCCACTGACCTACGTGGATTTAAGCAATAAACTAAATAAGCACAGTAATGAATTATAACCTACTGAATTAAAAAAGAATCCATGAAACAAGTAAAGAATGGAGTTTAATTAATATTAATGTATCAATGCCAGTTTCTTAGTTTGACAAAGGTATCATGGTAATATCAGATGTTAGTAATATGGGAAACTGGGTGAGTGATAAATGGGAACTATCTTTACAACTATTCTGTAAATATAAAATAATCCCTAAATGAAAATTTTTTAAAGGAAAAGAATTAAGGAGGTGGTGTAGGATAAAGAGGGGCACATAAAATCTCTCACTGAAACTGTGCTGAATATCATACATTTGCCTGATCACTTTAGAGAAGCTTACATGGGTGAGAAAAACATGCAAGCAGGCAAAAGGAGGGAATCAGAAAATGGAGATCACCTAGTCTATCAAGTGGCAGTCAATTTGAGCAAACTTATTAATATAGTCAAATGTTTCTTTCCAAAAGTCTGAAAGGAGAAAAACAAGAAATATTCAAAAAAGAATGTGAAGAAAATGAAATGACTGAAGAGATTACAGGGCAAATAAAAAATCCTTAGAACAAGGAAGCATCTTGTTCTCATGGCTGTTAAATAAGCATGAACTGTTTCAGAAGACATTTCAAATACTTCCTGATGTACATCAAGAGTATGTGCTGCAGCTTGAGAGAAATGGAGAAGGAATCCATCTGCTCTGAAATGGAGAAGAAATTTTGTGAAGTGTATACACGCGTGAACTCCAAAATCAGAAGTACAATCTCTACATGAATATGGCTGAAGATTGGGTAAAGAATTAGAAAGAACCAATTCCTTCTTTTACAGCCAGACCATATACTATGAGAAGAAAGCTCAACAAAGGGGGCTGGAAGCTCTGTCCATGAAGAGAAGTCTCAATGAGCTAAGAAAGGAAAATGATTACAACAGGGAAATATTGGCAGAAGTAGGGTTTTTCTCAGATGGGCTTTTGTCCCAGATGTTCCAACTACAACCATCAGGGGCTCCAAGTTGTGATTCAGTTTTCATAGCTGCTGAACGCTAGTCATCCCTAACTACAACAAGACTATGCCAGGGTTTTTATCTTTAAAACTAATCTTGTTTAACCTAATTTTAGTTTAACTTCTGTCATTTAATAACTGCTATAACTGATGCTCTTTTGAACTTCTTTATTACTGTAATTTCCAGGACAGTATTTTACAAATATATATTTGCTTAACAGAGCTGTTCTGAAAAATTCCATTTCATTAGGCCCTTTAGAATTAGATAATGTAACTATTGTGATTTAATTGAAAAAATGTCTAGTAGTAGTTTCGTTTATGATAGTCTTGGTGTTTAAATATTAATAAATTTTTTGGAAACAAACAAAAATAAAAAACAAAAATCCCAAAGTACACACACAAAAATATACTAAAAAGCAAACTGAACAAACAACTAGTGACATTTCCCATACCTCAAAACATACAGAATGGTTCAAAGATTACTTTGCAGTTGATGTCTGCTTCAAATATGAGGTTTCATTTTTTAAAAAATACACCTGAAAACTTACCAGAAATATGCAAAGGATCCCCAATATAAATTTGCCTTGACTTCTTTCTGAATATATCATGGAGTCCTGCTCTCAAAGGAGAGTTGAGCTCTCTCAACACAACCCTATTTTGTCCCTGGCACTTCCCTGAGCACCTACAGTGGATCTTTTTTTGTTTTTAATGTTTTTTAATTGTGAAAAATAACATATATATATATACAAAAAAGCAATAAATTTCCAAGTACATTTTAGCAAGTAGTTATACAACAGATTTTAAGGTTTGGTACAGGTTACAGTTCCAAGATTTTTCATTTTTTTCTCTTAGCTGCTCCAAGACACTAGAGACCAAAATAAATATCAATATATTGATTTAGTAGCCATATCCATTTGTTAAATCCTACCTTCTCTTTTTTCTTTTTTGTGAAAAATAACATATATACAAAAAAAAGCAATAAATTTCAAAGTACATTGCAACAGTTGGTTGTAGAACAGATTTCAGGGTTTGGTAGAGGTTACAATTCCATAATTTTAGGTTTTTATTTCTAGCTGCTCAAAGGCACTGGTGACTAAAAGAAATATCAGTATACTGATTCAGTACTCATACTTATTTGTTAAACCCTACCTTCTCTGTGTAACTCCACCATCTTTGATCTTTCTCTCACTCTTTAAGAGTATTTGAACTATGGCTAGTCTAACTTTTTCATGTTGAAAGGGGCTATTATAGATAATATGATATAGGTGGATGGAACTAGTTGATGTTCTAGAAAGGCTAGCCCCTCTGTAGTTCAGGACTTATCTGGCCCAGGGACCCATCTGGAAGTTTTAGGTTTCTGGAAAGTTACCCTCATGCATGAAACATTTGTAGAATCTTATATAATGCCCTAGAGATTCTTTAGGGTTGGCAGGAATGGTTTTAGTTAGGGTTTGGCAAGTTATGATAGTAGCAATGTCTAACTGTAGTTTGCATAAAAATGACCTCCAGAGTAGCCTCTCAACACTATTTGGACTCTCTCAACCACTGACACCTCATTTGTTACACTTCTTTTTCCTGTTTTGGTCAGGATGGCTTTGTTGATCCCATGGTGACAGGGCCAGACTCATCCCTAGGGGTCTGGGGTCATCTCCCATGCCACCAGGGAGATTTCATCTCTGGATGTTATGTACCACATAATGCAGAGAGCAATGTTTCCTCTTTTATAGGACTCCAGAAATTTCCCAAGACCCACCCAAATGGGTGGAGACATGTCATCACCTAATCCAGCTTAACAACCACTCTCGATTAAATCACATCTCCAGGGAGATGATAACACTTTCAAACATACAGTATTGAATAGGGATTATTCTGCCTTTATGAAATGGGATTTAGATTAAAAAATGGCTGTTCTAGGGGATATACATCCTTTCAAACCAGCGCAGGAGGTAAAGAAGAGTTTTCCTGGAATATAGGAGATCCCCTAGGGCATCATTTGTCAACTTGGCCAGGTGGTGGTTCCCAGTTGTCAGGTCAGGTAAGCACTGGCCTGGCTGATGCTATGAGGATATTTCATGAACTTAAATCATGATCACGTTGGCTACATCCACAGCTCATTGCATGTGTAATCAGCTAAGGGGCAGGTCTTCTACAATGAGTGATGCTTAATCTAATCAATGGAAGGCTTTTAAGGTGGATTCAGAGGAGACAATTCCTTTTCCCACTTTAGCCAACCTCTCCTGAGAGATCACTGAGGACCTTCATTGGAGCTGCCAGCTTGCAGCCTGTACTACAGACCTTGGACTCTATATCCCCATGGTTACATGAGACACATAAATTTTATATTTATGAATATCTCTGCTGACTGTTTTTGTAAAGAACTCTAGCTAAAACAGCTTGGTACTTGGAGTGGTTCTTAAGAAACAGAATCTTAAAACTGGGTCTTTGTGATTGCTTTCCTACTCTGACTAGACTCAAATGCACTAATGACTCTGTTTCCTGTAATGAGAATGAGACTGCCAATCCATGGGAAGAGCTGGCAAAAGAAATAGTCAAAATAGCACCACTGGATTCTGTTAATTCTTCACTTATACAAAGCCAGGCTCTTGGGATAATGTTTCTGACACCTCTATGGAATTTTTGTGGAATTAAGAGGTATAGAGATTTTGGCTGGTTGTTGTTAGATATACTGTATACATTGATGAGGGAAAGGATGAGCTGAAGGCTTCAAATGACCATATCACAGATGTAAAAGTTTTATGAGTGCCCTGGAGGAAAATCTTATTTCCTATAGCCACAGTCTTGACATTTCTGAAAATCAGACCCAAAGTCTCAATGTTAGAGTAGCAACTTTACAGTGTAAACTGAAATCTCAATCTTGCATATAGTCTGCCATTAAAGTGAAGGCATTGATTGGAAAGGAATGGGACCCCGAAAAATGGGATGGCAACATATGTATTGATAATAATGGGAGTTGAGAGGTTGAAACCCTAGATCATACTAAGTATTTTCCAGATAGCCCTGTAATAGTCTGCCCTGAAGACATAGCCACCCCACATCCAGCCTGCCCTGAAGAGTTGGCCACCCAACCTCCCTGAAGGGATTAACCCTAGAGTGATTAGTCCTGTTTCACCAGATGAAACTGCAAATGAACGCCTTGAAGAAATTGGCTTGGAAGATACTTCTAATTCTTTTCATGACCCACCCCCACCACCCCTCATTTCTTCCAGACTATAAATAGACTAAAGTCCCAAAAGGCCCTAAAATGTGAGGTACAAAGTGTAACACATGTTGAGGTACATTATACTCCAAAAGAACTGCATGAGTTCACCAATTTATATAGACAGAAATCAGGAGAATATATGTAGCAATGGGCTTTAAGGGTGTGCGATAATGGTGAGAGGAATATAAAGCTGAATCAGGCTGAATTTATTGATATGGGCCCATTAAGCAGAGATTCTGCATTCAAAGTTATGGCTCAAAGGGTTAGAAAAGGCATTGACAGTTTGGGTGGTTGGCTGAAACATGGATAAAAGGTGGCCAATATTACCTGAGGGTGAAATTCCAGAACTGCCATGGTATACAGTAGATAAGGGGATCCAATGTCTTAGAGAGATTGGAATGTTAGAATGGATTTATCAAGGAAAGCCTGCTCATACATGCCAGGAATGTATGGAGGAAGCATCTTTTACTAGAACTATGAGAAATAAATTTATGAGACTTGTTCCATCATCCCTGAAGAGCTCTTGAGTCACCCTTCTCTATAGGTCATATATTACTGTGGGAACTGCTGTCACAGAACTGGAATCCTTAAACATAATGGGAATGATTGAATCCCAAGTTGGCAGAAGTCAGGTGGCAGCACTTAATTGCCAAAGACAAGATGGCTATCATAATGGACAGCAGACTCAAAGCAGGAATCAAAAATAATCTGACTCACACAGACCTGTGTTGGCTAGTAGATCATGGGGTACCTAGAAGTACAATAGATGGGCAGTCTACTAAGTTCTTGTTTGAGCTGTATAAGAAAAAGGGTTCTAGGTCAAGTGAATAGAAGTCTAACTTGAATTACAAAAACATTGTGACATGGCCCCTTAATCAATTTCCAGACTTGAGACAGTTTATAGACCCACAGCCCCTTGAGTGAAGGGAGGCCAGGTCCCTTTGGGGAAGGACCCTGTTACACTGCCACAAATATATACTGTTAATCTTCCTCCAGGCCTTCAGCAAGGAAACCAATGGGCTTTTACCAGGGTAACTGTGCACTGGGGAAAAGGAAATGATCAGATGTTTTCACGATTATTAGACACTGGTTCAGAAGTGACATTTATTCCAGGGGATGCAAAACATCACTCTGGCCCACCAGTCAGAGTGGGGGCTTGTGGAGGTCAGGTGATCAACAGATTTTAGCTCAGGTCTGTCTCACAGTGGGCCCAGTGGGCCTCCAGACACATTCTGTAGTTATTTCCCCAGTTCCAGAATGCATAATTGGAATACACATACTGAGCAACTGGTACAATCCCCATCTTGGTTCTCTAACTCATGGGGTGAGGGCTATTATATAGGAAAGGCCAAGCTGAAGCCACTAGAACTGTTCCTACCCAGCAAAACAATAAATCAGAAGCAATAGGTGGGACTGCAGAGATAACTGCCATCCTTTAGGACTTGAAAGATACAGGGGTGGTGATTGCCACCACATCCCCATTCAACTCTGCTATTTGGCCTGTACAGTAAACAGATGGGTCTTGGAGGATGACACTGGATTATCATAAACTCAACCAGGTGGTGACTCCAATTGCAGCTACTGTTCTGGTTGTGGTATCATTGCTTGAGCAAATCAATACATCACCTGGTACCTGATATTCAGCTATTGATCTGGCAAATGATTTTTTCTCAGTAGCTGTTAGTAAGTACCACCAGAAACAGTGTGCTTTCAGCTGGCAAGGTCAGCAATATACTTTCACTGTCCTACCTTAGGGGTATATCAACACTCCAGCCATATGTCATAATCTTGTCTGCAGGGACCTTGAACGTTTCTCCCTCCCATAAGACATCACACTGGTGCATTATATTGATGATATCATGTTGACTGGACCTAGTAAGCAAGAATTAGCAACTAATGTAGACTTATTGGTAAGGCATTTGTGTGGCAGAGGATGGGAGATAAATCCAACAAAATACCTTTTTTGGCCTTCCATCTCAGTGAAATTTCTAGGTGTCCAGTTGTGTGGGGATGTTGAGATATACCTTCTAAGGTGAAGGATAAGTTGCTGTATCTGGCCCCTTCTACAACCAAAAAGGAGGCACAATGCCTAGTTGGTCTCTTTGGATTTTGGTGACAGCATATTCCTCATTTGGCTGTGCTACTCCAGCCCATTTGTTGAGTGACCAGAAAGCAGCTAATTTTGATGGGGACCTGAATAAGAGGAGGCTCTGTGACAGGTCCAGGCTGCTGTACAAGTTGCTCTGCCACTTGGATCATATAATCCAGCAGATCTGTTCTAGTTTGCTGCCTGCCAGAATGCAATATACCAGGAAGAGTATGGCTTTTTAAAAGGGAAATTTAATAAATTGCTAGTTTATAGCTCTAAGGCTGAGAAAATGTCCCAATTAAAACAAGTCTATAGAAATGTCCAACCTAAGGCATCCAGAAAAAGATACTTTGGTTCAGGAAGGCCGATGAAGCTGAGGGTTTCTCTCTCAAGTGAGATGGCACATGGTGAACACAGTCAAGGTTTTTCTCTCATCTGGAAAGGCACATGGCAAACACAGCATCATCTGCTAGCTTGCTCTCCTGGCTTCCTGTTTCATGAAGCTCCCCAGGAGGCATTTTCCTTCTTCATCTCCAAAGGTTGCTGGCTGGTGGACTCTGCTTCTCGTGGCTGCATTGTTCTGCTCTCTCAGAATCTCTCTCATTCTCCAAAATGTTTCCTCTTTTATAGGACTTCAGAAACTAGTCAAGACACACCCAAATGGGTGGAGACATAGCTCCACCTAATCCAGCTTAACAACCACTCTTGATTAAATCACATCTCCAGGGAGATGATCTAATTACAGTTTCAAACATACAATGCTGAATAGGGTTTAGAAGAAATGGCTGCCTTTACAAAATGGGATTAGGATTAAAACATGGCTTTTCTAGGGTACATACATCTTTTCAAACCAGCACAAGATCCAACAGTGCTGGAAGTGTCAGTGGCAAATAGAGATGCTGTCTGGGTCTCTGGCAGGCCCCTACAGGAGAACCACAATGCAGACCCTTAGGATTATGGAGCAAAGCCTTACCATCTGCATCAGATAACTACTTTCCTTTTGAGAAATGGATTTTGACCTGCTACGGGGCCTTAGTGGACACTGAACACTTAACCATGGACCATCAAGTTTCCACGAGACCTGAGTTGCCTATAATGAGCTGGGTGTTGTCTGACCCACCAAGCCATAAAGTTGGGCATGCACAGCAGCATTCCATCATAAAATGGAAATGGCATGTAGGAGATAGGACCAGAGAAGGTCTTAAAGGCACAAGTAAGCTACATAAGGAAGTAGCCCCAAATGCCCGTGGTCTGAACTCCTGTCACATTACCTTCTGCTTCCCAGACCAGAGCTATGGCCTCTTGGGGGATTCCTTACAGTGACTTGACTGAGGAAGAGAAAACTTGGGCCTGGTTTATAGATGGTTCTGCACAATATGCAGGTACCACCCAAAAGTGGACAGCTGCAGCACTACAACCCCTTTCCAGTATGACCCTGAAGGACAGTGGTGAGGGGAAATCCTCCTAGTAGGCAGAACTTCGAGCAGTGCACCTGTTGTTCATTTTGCTTGGAAGGAAAACTGGCCAGAGGTTCATTTGTATACTGACTCATGGGCTGTTGCTAATGGTTTGGCTGGATGGTCAGGGACTTGGAATGAACATGATTGGAAAATTGGTGACAAAGAGGTCTGGGGAAGAGGTATGTGGATAGACCTTTCTGAGTGGGATAACAACATGAATGTATTTGTGTTCCAGGTGAATGTGCAACAGAGGGTGAATTCAGCAGAGGACAGTTTTAATAATCAAGTGGAGAAGATGATCCTTTCTGTGGATCCCCGTCAGCCTCTTTCCCCAGCAACTACTGTCATTGCCCAGTGGGTTCATGAACAAAGTGGTCATGGTGGTAGGGATGGAGGTTATGCATGGGCTCAGCAACAGACTTCCACTCACCAAGGCTGATCTGGCTACAGGCACTGCTGTGTGCCCATTCTGCCAGCAGCAGAGACCCATACTTAGCCCTGATATGGCACCATTCCCCAAGGTGATCAGCTGCTACGTGGTGGCAGGTTTATCACACTGGACCACTTCCATCATGGAAGGGGCAGCAATTTGTTCTAACTGGAATAGATTCATACTCTGGATATGGATTTTCTTTCCCTACACACAATACTTCTGCCAAAACTACCATCTTTGGGCTTATAGAATGTGTTATCCATTGTCACGGCATTCCACACAGCATTGCTTCTGATCAAGGAACCCACTTCATAGCAAGTGAAGTGTGGGGAGGGGCACATGCTCATGGGATTCTCTGGTCTTGCCATGTTCCCCATCACCCAGAGGCAGCTAGATTGATAGAACGGTGGAATGGCCTTTTAAAAACTCAATTATGGTGCCTACTAGGTGGCAATCCCTTGTAGGGCTGGGATGATGTTCTACAGGAGGCTGTTTATGCTCTGAATCAGTGACCACTGTATGGTGCTGTTTGTCCCATAGTCAGGATTCATGGGTCCAGGAACCAAGGGGTGGAAACGGGAGTGGCACCACTCACTATTACTCCTAGTGATCCACTAGGAAAATTTTTGTTTCCTGTCCCTGTGACCTTGAGCTCTGCTGGTCTACAAGTTTTAGTTCCAGAAGAGGGAGTGCTTCCACCAGGAGAAACAACAATGATTCCATAGAACTGGAATCTAAGACTGCCACCTAGTCACTTTGGGCTACTTATGCCCATGGATCAACAAGCTAAGAAAGGGCTTACTTTATTGGCTGGGGTCACTGACCCTGACTATCAGGGGGAAATGGGACTGCAATTACACAATGGAGGTAAAGAAGAGTTTTCCTGGAATATAGGAGATCTCCTAGGGCATCTCTTAGTACTACCATGCCCTGTGATTGAAATCAAGGAAAACTGAGACAACCTAATCCAGGCAGGACTACCAATGACTCTAAAACATCAGGAATGAAGGTTTGGGTCACTCCACCAGGCAAAGAACCATGGCCAGCTGAAGTGCTTGCTGAGAGTAAAGGGAACATGGAATGGGTAGTGGAAAAAGGAAGTGATAAACGTGAACTATAGCCATGTGATCAGTTATGCAAACGAGTACTGTAATGCTCTTCTGTTCATGCTATAGTGTTTAAGTTGTAAAATTTCAGGTTTAAGAGTGACTATTACCCAAGGACTTCTCTATTTTGGAGAGATTTAATGTGTTTCCTATTGTATGTGGGACAGTTGGGTATTGTTAGATGAGGAAAAAATGTGTGTTACTGTTTTACTGTTTAGAGATTAAGTATGGCTTAAGGTGCTAATGAGATGCCAAGTTGACAAGGGGTGGTGCCTAGCTGTCTGGTTGGGCAAGCACTGACCTGGCTGTTGCTAAGATACTTCATGAACTTAAATCATGATCACACTGCATCCACAGCTGATTGCATTTGTAACCAGCTAAGGGGCATGCCTTCTGCAATGAGTGGCACTTAATCTAATCAATGGAAGGCTTTTAAGGAGGATTCAGAAGAGACAGTCACTCTTCCTGCTTCAGCGAGCCAGCCTCTCCTGAGAGTTCATTGAGGACCTTCATCAGAGCTGCCAGCTTGTGGCCTGCCTTATAGACCTTGAACTCTACATTCTTATGATTACTTGAGACACTTTTATAAATGTTATATTTATGGAGATCTCTACTGATTCTATTTCTCTAGGGAACCCTAGCTAATACATCATCCAAGCACATTTGCATATAGAACTCGAAATACTTGAAAATCTTGCAGTATAAAGCTGTTGCTACTTGAGATTCTTGATTACCCTACCATTTGGTTTGATACTCAGAGGGCCCTTGACTGCAAAGTTTCATTCAAAATATCAAAGAATTTAACCAAACTTTTTACAGTCACAATATCTGCATGAAGATCAGCTGTATATCACTTAAATATACCAGTAATCTACATTTTATGATTTAGGTATAAAAAGTGTATTTTTAGTAACCATCATTCTAATTAACTTTTTTTATGTTTACTTTTATAATGCTTTATTCCTTCTGTCCCCTATGTGCCAGGCACTCTTTTAGGAAGTGGGGTTACAATGATGGGTAAGCCAGGTGACAACCTTCCTCTAAGGAAGCTAGTATTATTTCTATTCTGATTAATTCAAAAGAAAAGCCCACAGGAAACTCAAACATTCTTAATCCCCAATTTCATATTGAAGTAATCAAAGTTTTACAGAAGATGAGTCACCTTTCCAGGTCAGTTCAGTGGCAGTTAGGAAAGCCAGGCAGGCCAAGGGATGCCTGGTCCAGTGGTCTGTCACCAACAGCAGGGTCCCCAAATCAAGTCAGCATATTTAATGTGAAAAACCTCAAATTCAGGTAAATACATTCCTTCTTTATAAAGCGTACTCCCACAAGTGTCTATTTTCAAAAAAAAATATCCCAATGATTTAGACTGATTTCAGTCTGCCTAGAAATTCATTCACTGGGGGGTCAAGGTGAGGTATTTTCAAAGCCTGCAGCAGGGCAGGCTCTCCTGAAAGCCCATAAATTCCAGAGATTTGCAGTCTTGTATGAAGAGGTAGGTGCAGAATGAGCACAGGCATATATCGTGATGTCTAGCCACTACCTGGCATCTGCTATGACTCCTTCAAGCCTAGGAGATCTCTGTGGTAGGATTTTGCAAACCCCAAGGGAGGGAAGGGGTCCCCTGCTCTTCAAACCAGCTGGATCTAGACTGCATCTGGACACTGGACTGCACTTGGCAGCCAACCCTGAATGACCAAGCATCACAAAGTCAGGGTTATGGATGTGACTTTAGGATGGTGTTTAACTTTGGGGAAAGCAGCTTGGCTATGAGGCTGTTCTGTGCAGGCATTCAGAGCTTAGGCCAAGAGTCAAAGGCCCTGTCAAATTTCAGACCAGGGGAATTGGGAAAAAGGGACAATCCTACAATAAGCACTGTGACTGTCCCACTGCAATTTCCTAAGCCCCAGTGGAGTATTTCTTCTTCCTCAAAAGTACCAATGTTGAAACAGTAAACACTAATTATTTATGTTTGGGAATATGTCCACATGTGCATACCCTGTGATTACTTTAATGGGAGGTCAATGGTATAATGGGCACCCTGATGGACCTATACTTGTTGGTGGCAGAGTAGGTGTCTCTTTAGGTTGCTTTACCCCTACACCTTCCATTTTCCAGGATAAGACATACAGAAGGAGGAAATAAAACTGATGCACATACACCCCTTCCCACAGAGCACTCCAGGCATTGGAAGGCCTGAGTTAGGAAGCTCAGAAGCCCCCCAGCCTACACTGCTGTGCACACGTTGCCCATGGTCACCTTTCCAGCTCTGAGCTCCCTCTAGGCCAAGTACCCCATGCCTCAAAGGGCAACTTTGGTTCTCAGATTTTCCTTCCTTGGGACTCAAACCCCTCCCAGGCTCTGTCCCATTTCACTTACGGTTTTGTCCAATCTCACCAGCCTCATGTCAGAAGGTCTGTGCAGTGACCACTGCATCTGGACCCCAGAGGGGTCTCTCCCTGGGTGTAGAGAACATGACCTGAATCGCCCAGAGATGGGAGCTCTGAAATCCCCGCTTCACAAGACCCTTCCCTCGAAGTAACCCTTTCACTACCTGCTCCTTGTTGGTGGCAGAACAACACTGGGGAAGGGGAAGACCTGTTTATTTATTCAACAAACAAAAACTAAGCAGAACAAGGTAACATTATGGCATATTTTAAGAGCTTATTATACTTTTTAAATGATCCTTTCACACATACAATTTAAGAAAATACAGTCTCACATGGAGAGAAAGTATCTTAATTTCAGACCTGGTGTGCATTTGTCATCACCCCTGTCCAAGACTAGTCCTGAAAGATCATGACAAAAAAATCTTGTCTTCTTTGCTCTTACTTGCTTCAAAATCTGGAGTATTGTACACTTAGGAACACTGAAAAACTGGCATTATGCTAACAAATGGCCATACTGAAAGTACTTTATCCCTAGCAAAAGCAAGAAAACACAGCCACATGCAGCCTTCAAGTGGAATTAAAAAGAATATTATATTTCCCTGGCAACGTGGGATAGAAGTCCAGGGATGAGCCAGGACCTGGCATCATGCAATTGAGAAACCCTTCTTGACCAAAAGAGATGAAGAGAGAAATGAGACAAAATAACATCTCAGTGGCTGAGAGATTTCAAACAGAGTTGAGAGGTTTATCCTGGAGGTTATTCTTATGCATTATATAGATATTCCCTTTTGAGTTTATGGCATATTGGAGTGGCTGGAGGGAAGTACCTGAAACTGTTGAGCTGTGTTCTGGTAGCTTTGATTCTTGAAGATGAGTGTATAATGATACAGCCTTTACAATGTGACTGTGTGATTGTGAAAACCTTGTGTGGGGGTAAGGGGTAAAATAAATTGAGTAGACTGAAATACCAGTAGTCAATAAGAGGGAGGGGTAAGGTTTAATGGGAGGCATGAGTTTTCCTTTTTTTCTGTTTCTTTTTCAGGAATGATGCAAATGTTCTAAAAATGATCATGGTGATGATATTGCAAGCCACTGATTGTATACCATGTATGAACTGTATGTGTGTAAAGATTTTTCAATAAAATATATATATATATATATGAGTATTATAATCACTAATAAAGGATGGCATGTTTACTTTACATAGATCTCCTTTCAAGGGAGAAGATGAAGTAACCTTCAGGCTGAGACCTAAAAATGAGACCAAGGTAGCCATGCAAAGTGCTAAAAAAGGAAAGAACATTATTGGCATTAGTCACAAGAAGGACAAATGTCCAGGAGGGAGAA